>DWCF01002723.1:0-22630 GCA_018230265.1 Delias oraia | reverse complement strand
TGCAACTTATAAACATTTATGCAACTTATAAACATTTATGCAACTTATAAACATTTATGCAACTTATAAACATTTATTTACCAATTAAAATACAAAGAAAGAGTAAAGTTTTGGATAGTTTATAAAACAATAAATTAATATGTAATAGTTTAATTAGATAATTTTTCTTTAAGTTGTTTTAAAAACTCATAAACTGATTGATTATCATCTAAATCCATATTTGAAGGTTCAGAAACATCAGTCGGATTCTCCGATTTATAATAAATAATTTGACAGTTACATTTTTCCCCTAAAAAATTTCCTGAAATTTTATAAACAAAAGAAGAAACTTCACCTGAGAAATATTTTGTAATTTTCGTAGCATCTTCACTTAGAGAAAATATCACTTTAATCTTCGTATTAGTTTTTACATCAATATAATGACATACAATTAATTTAAGTTCAAATTCCAATTTATCAAAATATCCATAATTTTGTAATATTTCACCTTTGAATACTTTAAAATATTCAAATGGCTTAATACAATAATTAATTTTATTCTTTTCTATTTTTATAGTATCCATATTCATCAATTTACAAACTTGTTGAGACAAAGACACGGGTTTGTATATTTCCTTATCTTTTTGTTTATAAAATGTATATTTGTTTTTAATGGAAATGTAATCTAGTTTTGATATGTCTATATTTTTTGTAAGTTTCTGTATTTTATATGAAACTCTACATAAAATGTGAATCAACTGCAATACAATAAGCATTTTGGGGTAAATGTAAACTTTAAAAATCATTGATAAAATATTTATGCAAAATTTTAAGGATAAAAATAGACAGAATTTGAGCATAAAACAAACAAAGAATCAAGTCTCAATTTTTACTGCACTGTTTTGTGTACAATATCTCTAATTGATATATAATATGTAGTTGAAATAAAAAATATGCTTTTTAAAATGCCGGAAATGGTTATATAACCGAAAATGGGTAATCCCGTTTTATAGCCATGTCTGTTGTGATTTTTAATGTAAGCCATGCATTTTTTGATGTACTGACCTCATAATAATGTTACACCTAGAAATTTTTGTATAATACTACAAATAATTCTCTTTGTTAGAATGTGTATATAGATATTAAATTTCTTTCTAAAGTCTTGATAATAACTTATACTATGAATATTATATTTGTATATCTACTTAATAATTTTTTTGGTTTAGAGAATTAAAAGTAGTTTCTACGACATATTAGAGAATCAAATTTATACCATAAATTTTGATAAATCTTCAACTTTACAAAAGTCCATTTGATCCTACGCCGTGTTGCAATCGGCACTTTTCTTATAAACAAAAGAACTCTATTCCTTGATATTCTTTTTGTTTAAATTATACGACCTCTATGACCCATATAAATAAGTTTTTATGTCATTTTATTGACTTCCATAATAAAAACTTTACGCCTGTCTTATCGTATTCGTCGTTTTGTGTTTTGAATTGTTTGTAATATTTGTTATACATCTATACTTTGTCATCACATAAAAAAATATTTTTTTTTTGATTACGTAAAAAAATCTTATGATTTTTAAATTAATTTTCAGGGCTTAAACTTAAAACGTAAAACTAAAGGGCCGTGATTGCGAATTTTAAAGGATTTGTTTAATCAATGTAAACTTTAAAGACGAGTATTATAACACACATATAGAAATGGATAAATAATTATTGTACATCTTTACAAGTTTAATTTTTATAGTATAATATAAAATAAAATAAATTTCTACCTTACTTTATATAATAAACAAATAATTTTTGCCTTTTTAATTGTAAGTTTATTGAAAAATATTTTATCTTGTCATTTATGCGGAACTTTTAATTTAATTTTGTATAAAAGTAATACACGTAAAAATTAATTTTTCGTTATTCTTAATTATTTGTAATATTACAGTCTAAAAAAAGATGTTGTAATTTTTTTACATGTAATAAATAAAACAGTAAAAGACCTCCTTTTTTATATTCCAATAATTTACTAAGAAGATAAAAAATAGTAATTATTGATTTTTAATAAATTCAGATTTTAAATTACATTGAAATATTTCTTTAAATTTTGTAATTTAAATAAAAATCTTCACTTGATTTTTGTTGCTTATAGATCAATTCTATAGAACCCTTTTTTAAAAATATGAAAAAAACAGAATCACTTATAGATTTCTTAGATATACAAGGACGAAAAATTACGTTCATAGGAAGACTTTACACATTCTTTTGTATACTAACACTTGGAATATTACACATTTTATGTGGATTATTTCCTTCCTTCAAAATATTTTTAATTTCTAAAGAATGTAATTTGAAATACGCAGATTGCGTTGTTATATCCAATAAATATAACAAGAAAGATTTTAGATTTATAGTCAGTTATAAAATCCCAGTAAAATGTAACATAAAAAAATATCACTTAATTTTAGATTATATAAAAAATAATAAAGTGAAAGTATTAGACACAGAATATGGTAGATTTATTTATAATGTTATACAGAATAGATTTGTCATATCAAAATATAAATTTAATAATAAAATTAATGTAAAAGATATCATTGACTCTAAAATGTCTTATGATACTGAAGAAGAAAAGATACAATTATTTTGTAAGGAAATTACATATGGAAAAAATCACTACAATTTAAGATTAAGTTCATCTTTTAGTATTTTTATAGAAAATACTTTCAATTTGACAGTTTTTATTAATTTTTTTTGTACTGTTCTGTATATTATTATTGACTATGTTGTTTATGCAATAATTGTTTCTCTAATATTTCTTTACGGATATTTTCAACAGATTTATTCAGAAATTAGCATAAACAATAATTTGAGAAATTCACAGAAAGGAAAAAAAGTCACTTCTTTCAGAAACAAGAAATTTGTATCTATAAATGCAAATGAAGTAGTGCCTGGTGATTTAATTGTTATTGATCCATGTAAAGAATTTTCTTGTGATGCTCTTCTTATTAAAGGAGATGTTATTTCTGATGAAAGTTTTTTAACAGGAGAAAATGTTCCAATTTGTAAGTCATCCATACAAAAATCAATAATTCATTCTGGAACTAGTATTTTGAGAAGTATAAATGTTACAAATAGTAACGAAAATACAAATTATGAAGCACTACACAGAGTCATGCAACTTTTATCTTATGAAAATACAGATTTGTCAAATTGTGCTTTTGGGCTGGTAATAGGAACAGGATTTAACACTGTAAGAGGTAAAATAATGAAAGACATTATAAATCCAAAACCAGCACATATAGAATTCTTAATAACGGCCTATAAAAGTATAGGTATACTATCATTATTTTCTTTTATAGCTTCAAATCTACTTTTTTATATTTTAAAAGTTTATTTGGGGTGGGATACAAAGATCACATGGACTTATGTTCTGGATTTATTTTTCTCACTTGCTTCCCCGACTTTATATGCCTCTTTAAATATTGGAATGCAAATATCAAATCAAAATCTAAAAAAAGAAGGAATTTATTGCTTAAATTTAGATAGAATTTATTTAGCAGGGAATGTAGAAATAGCAATTTTTGATAAAACAGGTACTTTAACAAATGATGGAATGGAATTGTTACTTGTTGATAATTGTACAAAAAAAATGACAGATATCAATGAGATCGATGAAATTACTAAAATAGGACTAAGTGCTTGTCATTCTGTATACGAATTAAACGGAAAATATTCAGGGGATACATTAGATTTAGAAATGCTAATTTTTTCAAAATCTAAATTAGAATATGGAGAGCATCGATGTATTAAAATGGGAATCGAGAATGAAATACAAGGACCATTTCTTAAAGAAGTTAATGATGTAAACGATCTATTATTCTATACAGATACCACAACAAATTTAGAAAATAAATGTACTAAAGATATAACGATTCTAAACACAGTGGATTTTACTTCAGAATCTAGAATGATGTCAGTTGTTTTACAAGTAGAAAATAAAAAATATTATTTTTGCAAAGGATCGCCTGATAAAATTGGATCGATGTTAAAAACAAAGCCAGAATCTTATGAAGAGGATATAAGAAATTATTCATTAAATGGATATCGAGTGATAGCAATGGCTTATAAAGAAATGGATAAAAATGAAGATTTGCAATTTTTATGTTTGATAGTCTTCTCGAATAAATTAAAAGCCGAATCTATTCCTGTTGTTGTAGATTTAAAGACAGCAGAAATTCAAACTTGTATTTGTACAGGAGACAATATTTTAACAGCAATTTCTGTTGCGAGAGAATGTAAAATTATTGACGATTCGGTAACAGTTATATTTCCAGTACTAAATGAAGAATGTAAAACAATTTACGACGTTGAATGGGTTTGTCTTGGCGAATCTGATTTGTTTTTTGATAAGTTAAAATTGGAAATCTATAAAGACAATCATAAAGAATTTTCCGATAATTTTGTTGTTGCGTGCGAAGGGAAAGAGTATGAATATTTTAAAAATACTCTGTATAAGTCTTTTATATTGGAAAAAGGTAAAGTTTTTGCTCGATTTTCGCCCGCTCAAAAGAAATCTTTGGTGGAAGATTATAGAAATTTAAATAAAAATGTACTTTTTTGTGGAGATGGTGCAAATGACAGTGGCGCTATTGGGACTGCTGATGTTGGAATAGCTCTTGCACAGAATGAAGCGAGTTTAGCCTCAAGTTTTTGCGCTGCAAATATTAATGCAGTCCCGATTCTTATTAAGGAATGTAGAAATGCGTATGTCACTTCCTTGGGTCGATATAAGTTTGCCGTTATGACCAACTTCATTATTTATTTTGATATGTTCTTTTTAGTAATACGAAACAAATTTTTTACTGATTTCCAATCTCTTCATCTAGATATTATTTTAATATTCACTATTTCTTATTATCTCACTAATTTTAAGAGATCTGAAATTTTAAGTGTTAAAAGACCAAATCGTGTTTATTCTAACTTATCTCTAATTAATATTCTACTCATTACTCTTCCTATTATAATTTCTAATCTTATTACAATTTTGTTAGAATCATCATATACTTCTCTTAATGTTACTTCAAAATCTGGTACATATATTTTTTTTATAAGTAGTTTCCAGATTATTTTTTCAGGATTATTCGTTGCTGATTGTACACCCTTTAGAGAAGGTATTTATAATGACAAAAAGTTCTTAAGAATATCAGGTGCACTTGGCCTATTTAATTTTCTTATTCTTTTCTTATCATATTGTATACCTTCCATTGTTCCCAATCGTTATCAATTCATTGATATTTCTACTTTTGATTTGTGTTTAATTACTCTAATAATTTTAAGTAATGGGTTGTATTATTTCGGAGTTTATGCATTTACAAAAAAAGAATAAATATTTAAATAAAAGATTTAATCTTGTTTAATAGTCTTCCAGAATTTTAATAATATTGGGTTTACTGTCTTACCATGCACATGTTCGTGTATGACTTTTTTAAGATGTCTCATTCTTCCAGTACCAAGAGCATTTCTTCTTCTTGCTTTAATAGATCCAGGAGTTCTTATTTTTGGCTGAGGATAAGCACATGATGCACATTTTCTAAGTTGTTTGTGATAAGACATCTTACCACATCTTTTACATAAAGTATGATTTCTCTTATTCTTTTTACCAAAACTTGCTGTTCCTTTACTCTAAAATTAAAATAAATTTTCACTTACCATTTTATGGGTTAAAAAAAGAACAAAAATATTTATTAGTCGTGAAACTCACTTACAATAGATTTCTCTAATAAGTCGATATCAATGATTGTAGACTTTTTATCTTGTAAAAAATAATATTTTGGTATATTTTTGAAGAATATCAAGATGTCTTGAGAATTCAAGTTTTTTTGTAAAATAAAAAGTTTTCTTTTACCAGTAACATGAAGTTTTTTACTATCTAAATCTTCATCTTCTTGTAATAAATTTTGATAAATTTTTGTAAAAAAAGGCATAGCTATTTCTTTTTCAAAGATATTAGTTTGTTTTTTTATGACATCTTCTTTAATAAGTGACATTTCTGTATTTAAATCTTCTTTCTCGATTGATACGTTTGACGTTAATATTTTATTTTTCTGATCTTCAATTTCTTCAACTCCAATACAAAAGTTTTTAAATTCAAATGTCTCACTCGAATTAATTAAAAATATTAAATCTATTAATTTTACTATATAAGGATATTCAGGATCTTCTCTTTTTGCATTATTTAAGAACATAATTATTTCCGTAAAGATAATAGGAAACAAAGGTAATAACTTAGAATGATTGATTTTTATACACATTATTTTTGTAAGAAACCATACCTTTTTCCTAACTCTTATTGAATTATGTTGAATAAAATTCGCGCATAATTCTATCAATTTTGATATAAATCCAACAAACCTATTACTATCATTAGAAAAAATTAAAAATGATATTCTTTTTAGTACACTACATTTTGTATTAATATCTGATAATTGTGATACAAAAAAACTACTTTCCAATTTATAAATTAATTCATCCATAATATTTAAATCTGAGTTAAGTAGAAGCTTATAAATGTAGGCTTTCTTATTTAATTTAGATACAAAAAAATCATTAATATCTAAATATTCTAAAAGATAACTTTTCATGTTTTTGACTGTTATTGTCTGATTATCGCATAATATTAGTAATTTATCAAGTAGAATCAATTTTGTTGCTTTTTCGGCATTTTTCAACAAATTAAAGAAAAATCCTAAAAATGATAACAGAGCACTTCTAATTTTATTATCATATTGTAGTTTACATAAAAAGTCTAAAAGTGTAAGTTCAGTGTTATTTTTTTGTAAGAATGTTATTGTTTGATAAATCGTTGATAATAATTGACCGTGTTCATCTGGGAGAATTGAATATGTTTGTAATAAATACATTAACGTAGAAGTGTCTGTAAAAGTTCTGTAATTTGTTATTTGGTACAAAATTTGTTTGTATTTTTGTTTAACACCTAATAATTGTTCTGTGGTGCACAGTGAATCTAATTTTTTTAGAAAACTAAATGTTCTTTCTTGGTTTATTGTATAAGAAGATAAAATCTCAGAATACAACTTATCTCTAAATGATAGATGTAATAGATACTTACTAGAAAAATTCGAATTAATTAGATATTCTATAAAATATCCTGAAAATGATTTAAATAAGACATCTGATGTTTGATCAATAGCAAAATTATACTCTGTATTATCATTGTCTACTTGATCATAGTAGGCTATAAATTTTTGAATTATTAATTTTGTCGTAAGTGCCCAATTAAACTGTCCTTTATCAATTTCTAACATTTTAAAAATAACTTCTTTATAAATCATAATAGAGTATTCATCTTCTTTGATTATATTTAGTAAATCAGGCAATATGACTATCATATGTTTTTTGTCTAATGAAAAAATAAAACCAGTCAAATCAAGATAATAATAACAATCAATAATAACGATCTCTATATAGCGTTTTATAATATTTGAATCGTCTGTTAATTTTACTAAATTTCCAATAGGTAATATTATAGTAGAATCACACTTATAATTCATACATAAATTAAAAATGTTGTCAAAATCTAATTCTCGTATATCGCTTCCTTTAATGAGTTCAAATTTTATTAAATGTTGTAAAATTTTAAGACATCTTAACTTGATATCTCTAAGATTTATATTACTATCGGTATTGCTATAACTACATACCAATAGGTGTATTAAAATATCTAATATAATGTTCTTGTAAGTAGTATTATTGTATACATCGTTTATACGTTTTTGAAATTTTTGGGAATTAAAAATTAAATTCTTGAGTATCTTAAGTATACCTTTAATTTTAGAATGTATCGGGTTGCCTGTAAAAAGACAATTATCTGCTTCGATTTTTGATTCTTTGTATTTTTCCTGTATATAATTCATTATATCTCTGTAATTATAAGTAGTTTTAAAGAGATAATTGACTACTAAATCTCGACCTGAAAATTTTGCGTTAATTAAAAAGAACACATCATAGAAATACAAATATTCATTATCATGCAAATCTAATATAAATTTTAGAAATAAACATATGTGCTGTTTATTAAACTCATTAACCTTTTTGATTAGAGCATGTTCATATTTTCTGTTAAAAATTATATTGTATTTAAATATTAGATAAACTATTTGTCTTCTTTCATTTATACTTCCTTTCTCTTCCACAAAATTATTACCATTTCTAATTATATCTGTATTACACTTTTTTATATCTAAAAAATTACTTCCTTTCTCTTCTACTAAACTATCATTACAAATGAATCTTTTCCATAAGTTTTCAAATAATTGATTACCATTAATCTTAGTTTTATTGTCAAATATACACAATGAATCTTCAATAATGTCTAATGATTTATTAATCATCCACATGTAATATTTATCTACAAAATATCCCCCGCATTTTTTATAAAAGTTTATGAAGTATTCATAATTTGTTTCATTTAGATGAAAGATGAGATGATTTGCTATACACGAAGCATAATAAGGATTTATATCTGTTAGCATCTTAGCATTTTCATTAGTATAAAAATCATCTATTAGTTCGTAAAAGTTATCGCAACATTTCGTAGATTGATCTTTTATCAATATTTTACCTATATTATTATTAATAAATTCATATCTTGCCTTAGTACCAAATGAGTCATAGTGTTCTAAAACGAAACATATTAAAATAGGCAGATGTGTAGACAAAACTGTATCATCGTAGATGGTATAATTTAAAATACAAAAATTAATTATGTCTAGTACAAATTCAGTATTTCTTCGAATGGATTGTATTTTAGTATTATTATATACACTATTGATAGATATATTTGAATCAGTAAAATTATTAGTAGGGTCTTTATTATTTAAAATACTATTTAAAATATTAGTATTGTTAATAAAACTATTAGTAACATTTAAAGTAGTTGTCTTTAGCTCAATGTAAAATATTTTCCAAAGTCTATCTAAGTCCAAAGTTATACAACTTTTACTAAGATCAATTAAATCTTGTTGTGTCATCTGTTTTGATCTTTCTAAAATCAAATAATCGGATTTTTCTATTTTTTTATAATTCTTAATAAAAACTAGGACTTCGAATAACAAGTCTTCAAGAATTTTATCAGTCAATGTGTTTTTGTCTAATAGAGTACTGAAAATTTTAAAAAATGAAACTGGTTGTCTTTTTAAAATTCTAAATAGAGTGGTTTTAAGCATACAAGATAAATCATTATTCATCAAATTGTTTTTATCATCTACAATACTCAACCATGCAAATACTCTTTTGTTTAAACTTTGTTCTCGTTTACTTAAAATTTCAAGCATTCCTTCCATTAAATCACTGCATAAATAATTTGAAAAAATATTTGTTTTTATGGGAAACATAAATAAAATTAAATTTAAGGTGTTTCTTAAAATCAATAAATCATCACTTTTTAGACCTTCTTTAAGTGCCTTTATCACCAATACTTTATCTGATACCATAATGTCATAATCAATTTCTTCATTTAACAAAAAAAATATAACTGATAATCTGCAATTAATATGCGATAGGAATATTTTCCATAATGAATTATAAAAAAGTTTTTTGTTAATCTTTTCTTTGAACTTTTGTAAAATTTCCAATCCTTGCTTATAATATTCACTAGAATCTGATTCCATCGAAGGTAAAATCCCATATAAGACATTAATAGAAAATGGTTCTATTTTATTACCAAGTTTTACAATGTAAGTATCTAATAATTCCAAATATAATCCCATTACTAAAATCCTAGAATTAGTACCAAAATTCAATAACCCTAAGGTGTAGATACCAAAATTTTTGATAAGTTCATCTTTGGAAATATTTCTAAATATTATGGAATATGTTTCAAATACTTTTTTATGTACACCTGCTGGGAGTAATGGATTTAAACATTGATTAAGTCTTTTACATAAAAATTCAATTTTAGGAATGTATGGCATCGAATAAGTTTCAATTGTTGTATCAAGTGATGTCAATAAAGAAATAAAATCTGGCCATTCCTTTGCATATTTAAAGGTTTCCAGTTTTTTAGTCATTTCTAACGCATATTTCTCTTCTTTAGCTGTCATATAAAGGGTAAAAACACACAAAACTTTTTAGTTAATAAAAAAAATTATATAAAGTTTTATGCTAATTTTTTATTTTGTTTTGTTATCTACTTTGTTTAATAGAATGTTTAATTGGAAATCAAACAACCTGTCAACATCTTCCGGAGAAAGAATATTATTAAGGGTAATATTTAAAGATTCAGATATAGCAAGTCCCATATTTATATCAAAGTTATCCTCTGCTAAAAAAAGAGGTATGTTATTTGTATCAAACGAATCTGATTCTAATTCTACTGTACTATTTGACGAGTCATCGTTATTTTCCATTATGACCCCAAAATCAATTTTTTTTTGTTCTCTTTGGCTTCGTTACATAAAAAATACAATAAAAAAATATTATTGCAAATTTAACGTTAAAGTAAATTAAATTAGTTTCTATCAAAAATAAAGATATTGTACAAACAAGATAAGTCTAAAAATAATTAGTTATTGCTGGTTAAAAATTCAGTCATTTTAATGGTTTGGTTTTTATTTCATTTTAAATCATAGATTGTTTTGTAAATAGTAGATTCTTGTTATAAATTTATGTTTTAAATAACTTTACTCTTAACTTATAATTATCTTTAACAGTTTTAATTTTATATGCCTGTAGTAAAATAAATCATTTTTTTATATTAATAGAAGCGTTTTAAAGGTCTAAAGTTATGTAGTAACTTTTTGTCAAATTATAAATTTTATTAAATTTCATACTATCAAGATATTTAATATATTTCCTATACAAAATAACAGTTAAAACAATATAGGATTCATAGTTTGTACAACATATATTCTTAACAAATATTTAATCATAATTTTTAATATTTATTGATAATATACAATCTCCTTTTAATAAATATCTAATATGTCCCGTATCAATCACTAAATTCATATATTCATCAAACCCCACAATCTTTCCTCTATGTATTGTATTCCCTTCTTTTTCGTAAATTTCGACATCTTTTTTTTCAGCCATTCCGAGATAAATGGCTTCTAATGGCTGTATTTCATTTTCTTCCATAAACCCTTTTTTTTTTATTTTTTTATCCTTGTATGCTTTCAATTGAAAAAATAATTAATACTAAAGACTTAGAAAGTTATTTTATCAAACTTATTAGAAATAGTGATATTATTAAACAAATACGTAATTTTGGTCCATTAAGATATGAGGTTGTAGAAGCTTATCTACAAGATAAAAAAGTTATACAAGAATCGAAAAAATATGGTAGGACAAGTATTTTGAAAAAATATTACAAAAATAATGGAAAATGAAACATTAATTAAATTTCGTTTTTGTAGTTCTTTACTCTTTATAATCTATTTTACACATGTTAATATCGATACATATAAAATAATAAATTTCCTTTTTTGACCAATAGTAAAACGACAAATGTTATAATTATATCTTGTATAAATGACTCTAGTAAGTCTTTCCATTTTTGTATGTCAAAATTACTTTTTTTGAAAAAATAACCCCCATTCAAATGTTGTTTTTTTCTCTACTTTCGTTAATAAAATTGTCAACTGTCAGTGTAGATTACACGTCTTTCTTGGTAAAATATCTAGTAGAAGATGGTCAAAATAAGATAATAACAGCAAAAAATGTCCTTGGTTTCGAAAATGAGACTTTTTGTATCCCAAAAATAATCAATGACGAAACTATCATCGATCCTCTTTCTATGTTAGATAATGTAATGGATTACAAAAGTAGTATACTAGTTAACAATGATAAAATGTATATCACACCATTTGAAACTCCTCTTACTGCTCATGACATTAATGGTCTCTTTTTGGGAATGTTTGGCAATTATCCGAATGTAGTCTTAAGTGTGCGCGATTATTACGATGATAAAAAAAATGAACAGTTATTTAAAAGTCTAAATCTACCAGAAAATACCAACGTCACAATTTTACCAGCTTCTTTGGCTGCAGTTTCTGAGTTGATATTATTAGATCAAGAAATACAGAAGTTTTGTATTATTTCTACTGTCGGTATAATGACTGTTTGTAATATTTACGAAGTAAAAAAAACTAATAACGCTTTTTCTATAAACAATTTAAAATCGATTACTTGTGAACAGTGTAGCGATGCTTGTTTAGATAAAATAATAGAGGAACATGTGCGAAAGACTTTATTTGAAAGAAAATTCGAAAACGTGGTCTTAATACCTTCGTTAGATGATTTCCAAATAAAAAAAGATGATTTGTTTTTAGATATTAGTGAAATTTGTTTGGATATAAAGAAAAATCTGATGCGCGATGTTGTAAAATATACAGGAGTAGAACCAACAGCTTTCGATAAACATGATAATAAACGTAAAAAACCTATTGAAAATTTAGAGTGGAATTTTGAAATAATAAAAAAAGAACTATTTGAAGTTTTAGATAAACAAGAGTTAAATAAGTTTGTTGAAGATGTTAATGATGCATGTAAAGATAATGAAATTACAAGAAAGTATCTTATCAGTTCATTTGATAAATCAATATTTAAAAGCATTTTTATGGACAATGATACTTTCAACGTTCCTGATGTGTTTATATTAAAAGGTGGTATAAAATTTCATCTTTCGAAATGCAAAGTACTAGGTAATCAGCTTACTTGTAGTGATAAAAGAATTATTAGCAATAAAAAGATGATGTTAAATCCAGCTGATATATTAAAAGAAGAAATTAAAATAAAAAAAAGATGTATTGATAATATAAATAAGATATTAGAAACAGAAGGGAAATATTTTAAATACTTAGCTGACGACGTCTTAGATTCCTATAAAGAATTTATAACTAAAGATGTAAAAATAGAAAATTTTAAATTATTAGAAGCTCAAAAATTTGTAGGGTTTTTTAATAAATTAACTTTACAAAATGAAATTGTAGCAAAAGATCATCTAACAAGACCTGACAAAATAAAAAAACTTGAAGATGTGCTAAATGAAGTATTAAAACATAAAAATGAAGAATTTTGGAATAATACACTTAATAAAAAATACCAAGAGTTTTATGAGTTTTTAGAGAAATTCAAAGATGACAAACAAATAACTGGAGATGAGTTTGAAACTAAGGCTTATATCTTAGAGGGGATTTTGAATTCTAGTAAATTATCTTTTGAACGAAAGAAGAAGGCTGAAGAAGAAGCAGCTAAAAATAAACAAGAAGAAGAAGCAGCTAAAAATAAACAAGAAGATAAAGTTGACGAGAATGTACAACAAGATAAAGTTGACGAGAATAAACAACAAGATAAAGTTGACGAGAATGTACAACAAGATAAAATCGATGAGAATATACAACATGATAAAGTCGATGAGAATGTACAACAAGATAAAGTCGATGAGAATGTACAACAAGATACGGTTGAAAAGAATAAAGAAGAAAATAGAGCTACTGTTGACTATGAGTCTTTAGAAAAAAACTTTTCTGATCTATTTAAAAATTCAAAATTTAAGGACATGTTCGATAAATATTCAAATAATTTTAATCCTAATACTGAAAATCGTGATGTTCTAGATGGCAACGTCAGAGACCTCTAAATAAAATTTTTAAGATAATTTTAAAGTGAAGCAAATTACAAATACAATATTTTCTTAATTTATATTTTTAAAATCAAATTGTAACTTTTTAATTATTTAGTCTTAGCAGACATGACGTCGCTGTCTTTCTAATTTATTATATTTGTTTTTTAATCTTTTTCTTACAGTTTTTATTGTGTTTCTCGAAAAAATTTGAACAAACACAAAAATTATCTGAAATTGCTAATGAACTCTTTGCAGATAATAGAGTAGTATTTTTATTGTATAACGTATTAATATATCCTAATGCTGCTGTTTATTGTTTTTTTTGGTAACATTGCTAATTGTTAATGTTCTAATAATATTATTAAAGATGTCTATTTTTTTCATCTATCAAGATTTATAATTGTCTTAATAAATGCTTTATGTATAGTCTATTTTATTAGTTAAATTGTTTTCTGTGTAGTCTCTTTTTTTAGTTATTTAAATTTGCAAATATAAGCTTTAAAAAGTTTTCGCTATTTTTACATGGTAAAATGTAATTTAATGCATTTTGTTAAGATATGAATGTGTATAATATAATTTTTCTATAATACTACATATTTTTGACTTTGTTTTGTAATAGATGTACTCTGCGTCATTTAATAAATCGTTTTATTTTGATAAAAAAACTTATGCTTAATGTCTAAGTACATTATTAAAAAGCCATTTAGAAGATTTTTTACAAATTATCAACAAATTTGCAATCTTAGCTGCATTTTATGTTTGTGATTCGTAATTGAATTTTTAAATATGCTTGTAAAACCAATTCAGTTTCAGCATATCCTAATGGCTTGTAGACTTTAAGATAGTCTATTGCAGTACCAAAGTTTATATCTATTTGTAAATAATTTTATGACATTTTTTAAAGTACATTTGTATAAATTTTGCTCTAGATTTAACAACACTTTGTTCGTGTTTTTATCAAACAAACTCTCTTTTTTTGCCTGATTTAGTACAGCCTCTGAAAATATGTTTGTTTTTACGTAATTATAAAAAATTTAAAATTTTTAGTATTTTATATCTGATTTGATGCATAAAACAATACTTAAAAAGGATAAAATTTAAGAAAGTTGTTTAAATATTATCACGAAAAGTTTTATTTATGTCTAAATTAATAATAAAAGTAAAGTCGATGTTTAAAAATAAAAAAAACAAATACTAAATAAGTTTTTGAATGTTTTGTAGCTAAAACTTTTGCCTTATTTAAATCATGTATCATCGTAAAAACTGATATGTTGGTGTAGATACATTTTTTTTAGATAATTTTGATTAAGTCTTTTGTAATGTAACAAATTTAAATATTAATATTTTTCTGTTATAATTAATTCATATACAATAAAAAGTTTGCTTTTGATATTAAATTGGTCTATAAATCATTTTATATTTGTCATCTTAGACTTATGTAAATTTTGCACAGCGTATCAATCAGATTTAGCTCTTCTATTGTACACTTGTATGCTTCCTCACATATGATAAGTGTCGTACAGATATTCTATGACTCCGATCACTTACGGGGCCATATCACAATAACACTTAATTACCCTTTTTAGATGTATAAATAAAGACACCGAAGAGAAGGGGATGTAGGATTAAGGACTTATTAAACATAATGTTGACAATAAGAATTTGTTTTTTTCGGTTATATTCAATATTAAGCTTTGTAACGATATTTCAGTACTATAAAATTTGTGTAAGACCGATTTAGGTATTAATTTTATATTGGTTTGTCTTTTATATAATATTTGTTATAACGCATCAAATATTGTTTTTATACGTATATAAAGATCGAGTATAAGTAGCACGCAAGTTGTTTATATTTTTGTAATAATCATGTTTTTAAATTAATATCATACTTTTGCATAACGAGCAATTTTAGGACATATACTTATTACCTACCTATTAATCTTTTAGCTCAATTAAACAAAAAAATTCAACTTTAGTCTCTTCGGCGTATGTTATACAATATCTCACTTAGTCTCTGTTTACATCTTCTTAATGGTTTAGAAATAAATAATTAAATATAAGTCTTGATTAAATTGTTAATAATGAGCCTTTTACTCATTATTTTAAAGCCTTTCCTGCATTAAAATTTTTAGTTTACGCATAATTTGATTTATAATTTAGTATTTTTGCCAATTAAATAAGTTCTATCAATATGTTTATCTTAGTAAAAACATTAGCAATGTTTAAAGACAATTTTTAACAATGTAAATCAACTTAAATGTTAGACAAAATTTTATTATAATAGATATTTAGTTCTACAAAACACAAAAATTTATATGTTAATCAGCAAGGTACAAGATTTTTACAATGAAATAACTTATACAAATTTGTAAGAAATAAAGAGACAAGTATTATTTTACATAAAGACATCTTAAACGAATTAATTGATACAATTTTACTTAAAATGTTTATTACGCTGAATTTATTTTGTCATGTTTAATGTGTTTATTCTTCTGACTCGAATTAATACTATTTCCCTTTTTCTTTATTACCTCACATAAAAACGTTTTTATGATAAAGCAAAGTAATAAAATTAAACTAACAGCTAAAGACACATACATTACTTCTTTAAAAAAATTAGGCTTGTGTTCATTCTTTTCATAACTTATGAATTGAGAATCTAAGTGATTTTGTATTCTTCTATTTTCGAAACTAGCTTCAGCAGTAGATAAATTATCAATATTGAACCTTTTAATTTCAATTTCTTTATCCAATATGTTCAAATTTTCAGTTAGATTTTGTCCTAAACTTGGCAATGCTCCATTGCCATCTATTTCGACCATTTGACTATAATCTCTTAAATGTTTACCTATTGTATTTATTATTGATTTATCAGATAATTCGTAAATCTGTGATAAACGATTATTTATTTCAAAAAAGTCATCAACGACATTTTTAATAAAATTATAAAATTCTTTATCGCTAGATTGACTAAATTCAACAGTTGAATTTTCTGTTTTTCTAACAACAAATTTAATCCAAAGGTTAAGAGGTTGTTTCACATCAGTCATTTCAGTTCATTACATTTTCTTTCCACTTCGTATCTAAAAACGTCATTTGTCATAAGATATTGCCAGAACCTTTTTGCATATTCTTTTAAAATTTTTAAATCCCTATTTTGTATAAATTTAGAATTTGACGGAGTTTGTTTTTGAGCATATGCACGATATGCCAAATATTGTCCATTCTGATTATTAGGAATGCAAGCTATTATTGAAAATTCTATTAAGAAGTGAACTATATAGGAGGATATCATAGGGGTAAAATGCTCGTTTTTTAATATTTGTAACTACCTTAAAATTTTGATAATGTTGTGAACATTTTGTTATAATAAAATATTTGATAAAAGTTGTTTTTCAATAGTTGATCGAATTTTTAATCCTAAAAAAATTTTAATATTACTTATTTTTGGAACAAACACATCATCTATGTTTATTAGAAATGTAAAAAGTAAATGTAACAAAAGAAAAACAAGAAATTTTTTAAACTATTTTTTAATTATAAAAAACTGTAGTAGTAAAGTTTTAAATGTCGCTACTTATTAAGTATAAACTATTTCGAATAATGTTTTCGTTATTTTGCCAAAGAATATAAATGAGATAAAGATCAATAAAATATTAAAATATGTAGTTTACAAATGCTGAAAATTGGTTCATTAAGACTGATAAAAAAATTTGCAAATTTTTGTCTTTTTAAAAGCATCTAAAAATGATAGAAAAATTTATTTTAAAATAATAATATCAAATCTAAAGAGAGATTTTTACTTTTATTAGGTCTTTGATTTGATTTAAATATTTAATAAATGTTTCCGTTTATGGACCCATTAATATTTTTTCTAACTACGTTTAATTGATATGTTATAGAACATTTTTAGCAAATTTTTAATTCTTTTAAACGGTAACTAATTAAGGTACGTTTAAGATATTTTTTTCGCTGAATTCTTATACTTTAAATAATCTTCATAAAATTAATTGATAACGGGTTTTTTATAATTTCTTTAATTTAAAAAAAGGAAAAGTTTTTTAGTTCACTTTTAAAATGACGAATTTGCTTTGTTTTAAGATTAGCATATAATACACATAAGATCTTTATATAAAAGTTATGTAAAGTATCATACAGATACATTAACAAAAGAAACGTTATAATTAGTCTAATTATTATAAAAAAGGCAATATCTAATTATTGAATACACCAAAAAGACAGTAAACCATAAGCTCTAGAGCTAATATTATTAGTAAAATATAAATTTAATTTATTTTATTAAGATGTAACAATCTTAAAAACTATGGCATTATTTATTTAGGTCTTATCAGATAACAAATCAAATGCAAGTGATGTAATTTCAAGTCTTTTATTAAAAAAAATTGCAATCCAAGTGGACAAGTATATAAAGTTTTATTCATAGAAATACACTCTTATTTCTTGCATTTAAAACATCTTCTTACATAGCTCACTAAATCTACTCCTATAACTAAATTGTTGTGATATTATGAATTATAAATTTACCTAATTAAAATTATTTAACTAATATATCATTGTTTGATGAGAAACTTTAGTTCTAAGTTACAAATGGATAGATATAAATGTCTGAAATTCTATTTATTAATAACTGTAGATGTCTAACAACTGATCTAAACTTTGAAAAATAGCACATAGTAAAACAATCATAGATTTATTAAATGATGTATTTTTAGTCAAATTATCTCTCTGAAAAAAACTATTCGATAGTAAATTACTTAAGTTGGGATAATTATTTGTACTGTAATTATATAATTTGATAGTATCATGTATAATTTATACTAAAATGCTTGGAGTTAGAAATACTAATTCACCAAGTTGCTTTATGTATTTTAAATAAGAGTGATTTTTCTAAAACTTTTCTTGCTCAACTTCATATTATTATGTCAAAATTTATTCTGTTATAATATTTTTTTGTTTTCGTTTTTATTTATAAAGTACTCAAAAAATTTTCAAATATATTTGACTAAGTTGAAAATTATCACGAATTTATGTTAAAAGATTAACTTTGTTGGCAGATTCGGATCCAATTTTCTTAAATTTTCTTATACTACAAACATCAACCTGTCTCCAATACTTTAAATGATCGCTTTTGAAAAAATGTTATTAAACGATTGCGTATAGGCTTCACTTTAGTTTACAATACTTAATTCTTAAAGTATTGTAATGTTATATATCATATTTTACCGTTAAAAAATTTGACTGTAGATTTTTTTGATTATAATAAGATGATATAGATGGAAAAATTTAATTTGTTGAGAAGCATAAATATTTACAAATACGTAAAAATAAAATTGTATAATTTACATATAAAAATCTAAAATAACATAAATGATTAATCAATAATCATGACTCCAATTTATATTAGAATATAACAAAATACATTTTTTTTGAATAAAATAAAATATGTTGAAGAGCATATTTAACTTGTTAGATATTCTAAACAGATTTACGGTGTTTGAATAACAAACTTTAAAGTTCTGTTGCGACGCAAAACAAAAACTTTAGAGAAATAAAAAAGACACAAATTTTTTTTTCAAGAAGATATTACTCGGATTTTACAATATTTTCATAATTTACAAAGAAATATATTTAATATTTACTTATAATTGTTTGAACAAATAATATTACCTAAACTATTTATTAAGTTGTTGGAATTTTATTATAGTCATTGTGGCACGTGTGCTGCTTTGTCTTACTGCTTGTATACCTAAAAACTTTAATCTCACTGATACAACATTTTAAAAGTGCTAATACACCAATAAATATAATAATGCTTATCGATATTATATAAAATGTTGAAAAGTAATCTACATATTGATCACATTTTGTATAATCAATGTTGTATTTATCATCTAAATAAGTTTGAAAACTTTGTTTTTCATAATAAATTTCACCAGTGGAAGTATTGTTGATATAATTCCTTTTGCTTTCTATTTCTTTATCCAGCTTATTCAAAATTCCTGTAATTTTTTTTCCTAAATTAGGCAATTCTTCATTATCATCAAGTTCAATCATCTTAGTATACTTGACTATATGATTGTTGATTTTATCTGCTGATGATACATTACCCAAGTCGTATATCTGCGACAACCTTAATAGTATTTCATAAAACTCATCAAGATTCTTTTTAACTAAATTATAGAACTTTTCTGATATGTTATTACTAAATTTAATTTTAGATTTTTTTATTTTTTTATCAACGAAATAAATCCAAAGGTTCAGATGTTGATAGATATCTTTCATATGAAAATCTCTATGTAATTTTAATAATTTGTCCTGGAAATCATCATTTTTCATTAGTTCTTCCCAGTATAATACTGCGTGAAATTTTACAGAAATGAACGCTATTTTTTTATCGTGACAAAAGTTTGCAGTGGGCTTGGGTACATGAGCACTATAAGCCAGACTCTGTCCAGTATAATTATTTAGAATTTCAGTTTTTATTGTATATGCTAATAAGAAAATGAATTTCGAATAACTTTTCATAGGGGTGATGTTGTTTTTTCTTATAAATAAAAAAAATAATAAAAGTTGTATGATAAACAAGAACCTTTATCACATTAAAATAAAATAATGATGTCTTAGTATGACATTAGGTTAAATCAAGTAAATTAAAAACAACTAATATGATTTTTCTAATTTGTAATAATGACGTGGTTTGTATTACACGACATTGAAAAAATCAATTTTAAGTATTAAACTGTATATTTGAATTTTCATAAAGGCATATTGAAAGTTTTAGTTAAGTATACGCATGTCTTAAGAATAAAAAATATCCAAATATTACTTTTATTTATTTTTTATATATTTACAAATTTTGTTGATACAAATTTGCACAATAAAATATTTTAAGACTAAGAACTATGATTTAAAAACTAAATCTAGATGTAACTTATGTTGAATAAAACGATTAATATTACTTTTAGTTTAAAGACAGAGATTAATATGTGACATATTTATACCATATACATATTCACACGTAAAAGAATAATTGTTTACTACATTGTCAAAATTTAGTTTACTATGAAACAAATAGTTTAAATAAACATAGTTGTTTTGTCTTAATTAATTTAAATAAATTAATATTTATTGATTTAAATTTATTATCTTTAATCATAAATATAAAAATGATCATTATCTATTTTTTAAGCAAAAACTTAAACTGCTAAAATATAGGTATTAGATTAAAAAAAAATAAATTGGATAGGACACATGTTTTTATGTTTTAATTTTAGAACGAGTTTTGACATAAATTATCTTCGAATAATATTTTTATAATTTTAGAATATAAATATGATTAAAGTCTTTATTCAATTTAATTTTAAAGCAAATTTTTACAGGAATATTGTTTCTTGGCATACTCAAGTCGACTTTAATTTTTTTTGCGAACTATCCCACTCATTTGGTCCTAACTATTAAAAATAGTTGCTTTCCAGAAATTTGTGTTACATATAGAATATGTATAGTCTCTAATCTTATTATAATGCCTAACTTCTCAACTAGCATTGTGTTACTTGATACTACAATTTCAAGTTTTTAAAATGTAGCTTTATATATCAGTCTTAAAATAAGATGGTCTTATAAAAAACTCTTAATTCCGAGATGAACGTCTTTAAAAAAGATACATATATGCGAAGTGAAAAGACTCTTCTAAACTCTAGTCCTCAAACTAAAAAAAAATTTACTTTACGTAAAAAAATCAAGATAACTTTGAAATAAAATATACCGATGTAGTACATTAATTATGTTTAATATATGGCATCGCAAACAAAATTTAGGCTAACTTAAAAGTAGCTATAGTGAAATCTGTTTAATTTAAAATATAAAAATTCATGAATAAATCAGCAAGATTAAAGAAGTCTACGCTAATAATTAATTAAAGATGTATGCAAAAATTTAAATACATAACAATTTATAAATTAACTATTTCAAAAGTTTGAATGGTAGATTAAATACTAATATCAATGATTAAATAAGCTGTTTATTAAGCTGAACTAATTTCGTTAGCCTTACTGTTACACATTTTATTATTCCACTTAAAACGTAGTTTAAGACACATAGTTTCATCAAGATAACACATTACGCCAATTAATAATGCAAGTACAGCTCCAGTAAAACCTAATACTAAATACGCAGCATTCGAAATTTCCCAATTGTGTTCATCCTTTATATATCTTAGGTTGTTTTGAAATTCTAAATGGTTTTGTAAACTTTCATTATCATAACTTATGTTGTATTGAGAATTTGAATAATTTTGTAAACTCCTGTTTTTAAAACTAGCTTCAGTAGTAGATAAATTATCAATACCAATTTTTGTACTTTCTATTTCTCCATTCAAAGTCTTTAAAATTTCAGTTAAATTTTGTCCTAAACTTGGCAATTTTTCATTAACATCTATTTCAATCAAATTACTAAACTGTTGTAGATGTTCATCTATAGTATCTACTAAAGAGCTATCAGATAAGTCATATATCTGTGATAAATGATTTATTATTTCATAGAAGTCATCAACGATATTTTCAATATAATCATAAAATTTTTTATCGCTGAATTGAATAAATTCAACATCTGAATTTTCTGCTTTATTAACAACAAATTTAACCCAAAGATTAAGAAATTGTTGGTTATCAGTCATTTAAAATTCATTACTTTTTCTTTCCATTTCATATTTGAAAAAGTCATTTGTCATAAGATGTTGCCAGAACCTTTTTGCATATTCTTCTAGATTTTTTAATTCATTATCTTGTACAAAACTAGAATTTGACTGAGTTTGTTCTGAGCATATGCACGATATGCTAAATATTGACATGTTTGATTGAAGGGGATGCCAGCTATTATTGGAAATTTTAAGAATAATTGAACTATATAAGAATATATCATGGGGTTTAACGTAAATTTTTTTAAAT
Source organism: Delias oraia (assembly GCA_018230265.1). Lineage (NCBI taxonomy): Eukaryota > Metazoa > Arthropoda > Insecta > Lepidoptera > Pieridae > Delias > Delias oraia. Next base: position 38 of record DWCF01002723.1, on the reverse strand, counting down.
AGCAAAATAAATTAAATTTTGAAAATGTTGTATTAGAA
>DWCF01002722.1:0-22642 GCA_018230265.1 Delias oraia | reverse complement strand
CACTGGTTAAAGACCTTCGTCTTAAGGCACTGAGGTATGTCGGACGAAAAGACGTTGCGTAGTTTCCCGAACGCTGCCCAACGGCGATGGTTACATCATGAAAATATACCCAAATCCGCTTACGTTAGCCGAGTGGGCAGACAGAGTGACCCGCGATTTCGACTCATTCGTATTACCCAACCGTTCGTGAGATCTATTGTTGAATATTCAATTCACGCGAAACCAATATATTTAGATTAATTTCGGATTTATTGACGAGTCGCGGCTTTATATCACTCTGATGCGAAGCTCACGTACAGATAAATTAGATTGTGATCGCAATTATTTAATAGTTTGTATATGTTTATAATTTTAGGTATAAGGGATATTGTAGCTTGTGTATGATTTATACGTACATTTAATACTAATTTTATATTAAGAGATTAATGATTGTATTAAATAGTAAGAATAATAATTTAAAGTTAACCTTATACAGTGTTTTATATGTTAATTTGTTATAACGCATGGAAGGTGCACAAAATTTAACTAATAAAGTTGTTTATTTTCAATATTGAATAATTATTAGCGTTATTTAAACAGAAATTAAACATGGGTAATTATTATTAATAGAGAATACAAATTACAAATGAAAATACAACTTTTAATAAAGATTGGTCAGCTTATAATTCGGCAATTGAGTTAGAGAGAATTAACTAAAATATATCTACTACACTAATTAAAATACGCATAAAAACTTTTTGATTTAATAAAAAATCCCCGAATAGCTGTAAGTAACCTAGTGACAATTATCTACTAAATATGTTTATTTAGCTACGTCCAAAGGTCCACCCGTATCTGTCACAGTGATTGCAAGTTGAAACCATCTGATTGACAATATTTATTAGCGTTATCCGAGGAGGGACAGGCGTGACAAATGGCATACATTTCAATCCAAATTAATATCTCGCAACTGTAACCCATATTCAATGGTTGTAAACGCGAAAATGGCCTGCATAAAATATCTGTAATGCCGCGTTCTAGATCCGCGTAATCCTAATTGCTTATTGTCGATATATTTACCGTCATGACACAGGCAGAGCGTGAAATTATCCTTTAGGCTATATTAGGATATTTAAAATACTGTGTAAAGGTTACCGTCTAGGCTGCGACGCCGACAAAGCCTCCTAATAGTCATGAACTCACGCGTCTCAGATTATCCAGAGTTCGAATTCATTTCATTCACACCATACTCGAGTGGACAAGTTCTCAAGAACCGCTACTACTAAGGCTGTAACCAGCAAATACAGAGAATTCTCTGATTCCGATGTTTCTACAATATTTACCGGCAACTTTAACAGAATGCTAGGCTTAAAACTTCTGTAAATTTATCATCCAATTTCATGTCTTACTATTACTATTGACGTGTTCAAAAAAAGGCTTATTTACACAATTAAAACAACAATTGCTTAAATTAAGTCAAGCTGAGAGCAGAGGTAAGTTACCAGATAATAAGAACGTACTACAAGTAAAAAAAGTGACGTTAAAAATAAGAAATTACATTGTCACACCTGTGGGAGAGCCTTGCTGAATAATGCCGTACTAAATAGGTCCGTTCGTCCGATGCGATATCACGGGCTCACAGAATGCTCAGCGTGAAACTACTTGTGATTCGCTGAGTGAGTGAGGATATCGAAGGGCCCTGAAATTTTGCCATAGAAACCGGTATAGATTGTGGCGCGGTTGTCTATGGGCGGCGGTGTTCTCTTACCATATAAGATACCCATCTGCTCCATTGTCCGCTATACCATAAAAACGCCAAAACTGTACTGAACTAGAGTTGCGTCTCTTTGCACGCGACACCGGGTCGTGGTACGCTATCAATCCGTCACAAAATACAGCCGCTCGTGATCTCGTGAGCATCGATGTCGCAACGTGTGATTTATATAAATTATCCCAATATGTGCTCAATATGAAGCGTATAAATTAAATTGCAACTTCTATCACAGTGCACGTGTACTGTGGTGATGAAATTTTAAAAAGTTTATCCGTATTTTATTTTTAGCTTAATAGTTTTAAAAGTGTATCATGAAGCTAGTGGTATAAGTTTCGAATACCGATTTATAATTTATTCGGTATCTGTAAGGGCTTCACAGTGGCCCGGCTTAATATTGTCGCTTTCGTGGGAGAGCCACGCTGAAGCATATGTTGACGCACTATTTGGCCCGGCTCGTCTGAAGTGATACCACGGGCTCACAGAATACTCAGCGTGAAACGTAAAAGCTGTCAACACAACCAATGTGCGGACTGCGGCGCGGTTGTCCATAGGCGGCGGTGTTCTCTTTCCATTTAGAAGACTCACCTGCTCCGATGTCCGCTATACCATAAAAAAATTATAGTATAGCGTATAACGGAGCAGGTGGGTCGCCTATATGGTGAGATAAACACCGCCACCCAACGACAACGACGCTATAGATCACGCATTGGTTGTGTTTCCGGCTTTTTACGTTACTTAATGGGCATTTTTAAAGGCTTATGTTATCCTTTCTCAATCAGAAAAACACAGTAGAGACACCATTTCAAGTACAACTACTATTACACGGTGAGTATTCTGTGAGCCCGTGATTTCACTTTTAACGAGCCGGCCCAATTAGTGAGTCCGCATATGCTTCAGCATGGCCCACGGGTGAGGAGTTATATTAAAATGTATTAACAAAAAATATAAATGGTGAAAATTGAGATATTTATTATTAAGCGTTATATAATGATTGGTTTTTACATATAAATAATCGTACTTTTAGGTGTACCCCATGAGTAAAGTTATAATATAACTCATAATTTAAGAGAAGGATAAGTCGTTTTAGCTATTGTTATTGGTAAAATAAATTTAATTGATAAAGTTATAGCTATACATTTCAGTAATGTAAACAAAAATTTAACAAATAAATCATTTCAGTCTTTTAAGGTATTTTTAGGATTTAAATTCTTTGCTTTAAATCATTATTGGGATTCGAACAACTGTTTTTATCGTAGTCTGTTGCCGATAGCGACATATTGCGGCGGTTGTGAGATAATTTGTTACAACTATCGTGAAAGGTCTCCGAAGACGTGTTACAGAAATAAAACTAATTGCTCGCAATTTGTTCAAGATGATACGTTAAATAATTTTAACGTCCAAACGAATTTCAATTACGTTCGAAACAAACACAGCAATGTCTACTCTACAAAATCCAATTGGAGTCGGAAGTTCTTAAAATAAATATATATATTATTATTAATGTTGAATAAGGTACAGTCAAGACCGGCTGGTCCGAAGTGATACCACGGGCTCATAGAATACTTAACGTGAAACGGTACTTGTAATGTGTTTCGCTAAGTATCGTTTCACGCTGAACATTCAGGCGTGCCCGTGGTATCACTTCGCACAATTTTTGTTTATTTTAATATCTTTATTTTATATAGACTGATTTGTTATGTAAATGTCAGGCCAGCTCAATAGTTCAGCTAATAGTTGCTTAATAATATGTCTTTGTCAATTGCACGTCAACGTCTTATAGATTCCATGAGCGATGCAGGTGCGAAGATAAATGAACTGCGGTAATTGCCGTGCAATTAACTTAATTAATATTAAAATGTTCGTTGATCACGAGAGCATAATGTTGAATAACGTGAAATGCTTTAATACTTTGCTGTGGTTTTTTTGAAAGTTTTGAATAATCTGGGTTTTGGCAGCTTTTTTAAGTTCCCACCAAAAGGATCCATACATTAAGTGTTCTTTGAATTTGATTTGTTAGGATTTTACAAATAAAACACATGTAAAAAGTTTTTTGAATTTGAACTTGGCCGTGCTTAACGCTATCATTGGCTATGAACGAAATGTTATTACGAATGCTGTGACCTAAGAAAGTTCCGGTGATAAGTGATAAAAACTTAAATATTAAATTGAGTTTATCTGTGTGAATCGAGATGTTTTTATAGATTTTTATTGATGATGTTGATTTTGAGAGACTCATTTAAGTTTTAAATGATTGTCTTATATTGTCTTACTCTTGTTTTTTTTATATTTTTATTTTTTATACTATCGGTGGCAAACGAGCAGGAGGCTTACCTAGGGCAAGCGATCCTCGGCCCAAGGACACCCTCCGCTCTTGCAGAGTCGCGGGTGCGTTGCCCGCATTTAAGGAAATTAGATTAAATTTAAATTTTATTGTACTTACAGTAAATAATACATACATATATCTTGTACATACATAACTGAATAGCTGCTAATGGTATTGCACCATTTTAATTACATATATATAAGCCAAATTTATTAATTGCTTTTATGTAATAAGTGCCTCAGCATATGACGTGATAATGCACACGTGCCCATGGTCAATTAGTGTTAATTTTAATAAAATAAACCCACTTTCACCCGAGGCAACAATTCATTTAATAAATGGCTTCATAGATCAATCCGTCAATGCGCGCGCGCTCGCTCATAATGCCATACAACGCACTTATACCTATAATTTCGGATCACTCAAATATTAAAAACAAACACATCGTTACCCCGAGCGATACACGACTGGCAAAAGCTCAACTATTGTTAAAAGATTAGCAAGCCTTCTGTCGCACTTACTCGCTTCAACTACAGCCAGTTCTGGACCTTATTTACATTCAAATAAGGGTTCTCTGCGTTCGGGGAGTGAACATTTAAATTTGCAATAGTTGATATGTAATTACTATAATGACCAGTGTATCGTGACCGCTAAGCAGACATATTGTTATGATTTGAAGTCATGAAATCAATGGTCACGGGTCATATCATCTGAGCATGTGTTTGCTTCGTTCGATTTCACTTTCCTAGGTTGGATATTTTGATCGACGTCTTTCACGCTTATATTAACAATGTAACACAAAGATCTTGCTGAATTGGCTTTGTGAGTGAACAATAGTTTTTATGCAGTCATCCGTATCAATTCGTATCTATGATTTTTAGCAATGTTATGTATGCGTGTGTTAAACACACTGTAAATATGTTAAACATAAATGCCCAAGGCGGACACTAAAAACCTTATATAATAAATTTGTTAATACACCTATGTTCGAATTTTTATTTACTAATCAGCAAACGTTGTTTTGCCATATATTATTTAGGAACTACTATCGTTAATAAAAATATTACTAGATGGAATACAATTTTGGCTTGTATGTACCCGCGCCCATGGACAATCGTGCCACAATCCGCGCTTTGGTTGTACGTATTGCTGACTTTTTAAGCATCCTCACTGACTCAGCGAAACACGAGTGCTGTGTCGTTTCACGCTGGTATTACGTCAGCCCATGGTATCACTTTGGACGAGTGAACCCAGTCATTGCGTCAGCATATGCTTCAACATGGTTCCTAAAAAGAAAAAAAGCGTTACACTCGCCTGTCCACTGTCAAGCCCTTCCAAAAACCGAATAAATTACAAATTAAATTATAATTGTCCGGAGCGGCATTCGAACCCAATACCTCTCGCTTCGTGATACATTTTTAAAACCATTAAGCTACGAGGCTTGCCACAACGGTTGAATTTTCCATAACATTAAGCACGCGATAAACGCGGCTGTCGTTTGGCATAAATCTTTCGAATGGATTACATTTATTTAGAGAAACGTCACGAATGAAACTGAGTTCAAATTAGCCTAACTTCGTATTAACTTTTATGTTGTCATCACGCGTTATCATTTGCCACTTGCTGCTTTCGTTTTAGCACTCGGTCGTGACATGCAAATGGGAATAATTTATATCAACCGCGTTAATGATGCCGATAATTCGGCAATTCAAAATATTTTACATTTCATACAAATTACTGCGGATATGAGACTAAGGAAACCATGTCACGCCGCTGCGTAATTAATTAATGTTTTGCCATTTGCAATAGATTTATATTATTTAAATATGTAATTGTATTTAACATTTTTAAGATTTTGTTTTCTATTTATGTATATATAAAGTGATACCACGGGCTGATAAATTCAGAATGCTCAACGTGAAACGGTACTTGTACTGTGTTTCGCTGACTTAGTGAAGATTTTGGAGGCGTAAGGGCGTTAAATGCCGCCAACACAACCAAAGCGCTGGTCGTGGCGCGTTCCATGGATATTCGCTTACCATATAAGAGACCAACCTGCTCCGTTGTCCGCGATACCATTAAAAATATATAATTTAGAATTTACGTGGCGATTAAAGTGAATTAATGGTTTACCAGTTTATTTAAGGACATGCTATAATTAATTTTTTTTTACTCAGATTATTACTAATATACTTAAACTCACTTGTTCTGGAAAGCAAAACAACCCGAAAAAGTATGTGAATTGAAATCTCACAAGCAATTCCGCGATTAGTTATCCGAAACACCTATATATTATGACACTATCCCAAATAAATTCAAAATTTGCACAACTAACATCCATTAAAAGTTACACAACTCAAATGTTTTAATTTATTTTTATTTGACACTAATTGCATCAGTTTTCATTTCTGGGTCTTCTCCATCAATTTCCACAAAGTCTTTTAGCCTAGGTTGTCCTTATATGGGCCACGTCGCCATATCTACTACTCCAGCCAGTGCATATAAAAATATATTGTTCACTCGTTCCTGGTTTGTGGTAGATAATTGACTACCAAAATATCTATGACGTCCCATTTCATGTAACGTAAACAGAACGCAAAATAAGCTAACTTTTCTTGCAATTCAACTTCAATTAGCAATTTCGCAAAGCTGGATCAGCTTTCTCAATTAACCGGTCGGCACTTGTGGTCTACAGATGACATTACAAGTCCATGGTACTTCAACTAGATCCTATTATCCAAACTGGCTATTGCCCAATAACAACGCTTATTTACGAGACTGGTTCGCTGTCCACGCGGCCTTTGACGTTTAAGCTACCATAAACAATAGAGGACTCGTTCTACATATTTCGAAATGTCGATTTTTTTTTATTATACCTGCCAGCCTCAATTACTTTTAACTACATGTACAACCTTCATGAAGTATAATATCTGTGTGTATATTTTTGATGTTGCGTAAAAACTTTAGCAAATGCGATTAGAAAAAAGTGTCTTAGCGGTATATATCCGTATTAATCGGTACTGGAAAAGCGGCATCCGTCGTCTTAACGACATTTATCGACGTTTATCGAGAGGATATATAGATGTGTCTTTTGTGACCATATCTCTCGACTCGCGGTTAGTTAGGGACTAGAAACTAATGAATAGGGATTAGGGATGCCCGGGCTAGCATTGCACGAGACCACCTGCGACTGCTTATCTTTCAAATTGACTTACTAGATCTTTAAAGTTTAATTTGGCCTATTATTTTATTATTAGGTATTTTTCTTATAGTACTTTAATATATCGGGAAATCTATTTAATAATATATTAAAATTAATGTTAAATTTTCACATTAACATCCAGAATGTTTATTTTTTTATAATGGGTAAAATAGGTGCGCGATTAATCATGCAGATATATAGACCGTAGATCATAGAAGGAGAACAATTTATATTCGCAGTATACCATGGAAGCATTTAATTTCGATCGGCCATTTAAATAGAGACGTTTAGATCGCATGATAGGAACCAGGAGCAAGCCTTACGATGTTATCTGCGACGACTCTCATTTATACTCTACGGTCAAACTCCGTATTTGCTTATGTAGTCTGTGCAGAACCGTGACCGCCATCTTGTTTATAATTAGCTTTAATTGATTGTATTTCTTGCGTTAACTAAGCGTTTTGATTAGATTAAATGTTACCGTTGTTTTGTTATACTCCAATAAATTATTTCTTATAACATTTGACGAAATGTTACCATAAATATTCGTATAAGATTTATAGATACACGGCAAAGGTTCAAAGCGTGGTAGGTGTTTTAAAATTACATCTATACGGATTTATCATTGCTGACACGTAGGAGCGTAAAGTATTAGACACAGGTGCAATCCAGGGGAATTGCATCCAATACCAAGGCAGAAATTGTCCCGTCATTGATCTGGTTAAAGTAATCACAAATTTTATATTATAAACACAAGGACAGCTGTTATATTTTAATATAAATTAAAACGTCGCACGCTCCAATTATAACTACACGAAATAAAGCCTTCAATTCTGTATAATTCTCAACTCTTCAAACATAACTTCACTGCCGTTGAAGTCTTCAACGTCCGTAAAATGAATCTATGTCAAATGAATTTATCTTAATTAAGTTTGTCTCTTACATAAGTAGCACGCTCCAGTAGTTAATAGCAACCAGTGGTTTAATAACGCCACTGCTCTAAGCGAGCACAGACTGAGCACTCGGCAGCACACCTACATCAAACAGATTCATACGAAGCTAGATAATTCATCTCGGCACGCAAGCAGCGGTACAGCGGCGGTTGACATTCCAGCATTGAAAGGTCGCAAACTGGTTCACTAGCCGTCATTACGCTAGATGGCGTTTCAACCGACATTACCACCACAGATTACACACCATTATAGCTATGTTCGCTAGCACGCGTACGGTTTCCGTTGAAAGTGGCACCGGTAATTTCTGTTGGATTGAAGAGTGCCGTGAAATGGTGTAATGCGTCGGCTACGTTCTGTCGGCTCTGATTGAATTCGCGGTGGGACGCGACTCTCGATATATTGCGAATCTATTTTGTTTAGTGTCGATCACAACTACCATTTGCAGTGGTAAAATAAGAATTGTAGAGCAAGAAATAAAAATTGTAGAGCAAATTTTACCCGTGGAAGAACCATACTGAAGCACTATTTGGGCTGGCTCGTCCGAAGTGATACCACGGGCTCATAGAATACTCAGCGTGAAACGGTTTATCTATTGTGTTTTGCAGAGTGAATGAGGATATCGGAAGCCCTTAAAAGTGCAGATTAAGCGGCATAAAAAACCGGCAACACAACCAATGCGCGGACTGTAACGCGGTTACACTGTTCTCTTACCATATAAGTAGAAGACCCACCTGCTTCGTTGTCCGCAATAGAATAAAATAAAAAGAAATGCTGTGTCTTTAAGTTTAAGGCTTTATTATAAGCATTATAATGTATGTTGTTTTTATAATCTAACTAGTTGTAATAAGCATGCCTAGTACAGGTCTTGAATACCTATATAATATATATAACCTTGTCCATCACATCGTCAGTTGTAGCCCCGAGACACAAGTGTCTCGTTCTCGGTACTGAGAATTCGTCTCGGACATTAACCGAGCCTCTACATCCTGAAAGCGCGACCTTGACTTCTCTGAAGACGTTTTATAACAGTTACGGATGACTTGTAAAAGTTAATGCGCTTGTAAAATGTCAAATACTCGGACTTTGGCATTATGTCCAACCGCGAATGTCGCGTCTTTCTGTTTTCCCGTTTCTCGCTCCATAAACACCTCGAACGCAAACAGGTTCGTTTATATTGTTGCAATGGCGACAGAATGAGAATCATCTCATGCAATTTAATGCAATTCTTAAGTCTTAATTGAAGTCTGTCGATGTATGTATACGTTTAGCAAAACAACAAACCAGCCGGCTCTACGTATAATGACGGCTGTGGGAATCTTCGCCGCTACCATTTGTCCGAAGCCCGTACTGACGTCTGTCGAGTGCGTAACGAGTTTATCTAGCGTGCACTCGCATTCAGAATACCCTACCACGGTTACGCTACTTGTCGTTTAACTCGAGCGTCGCGTCCATTACCCAATTAAATCTTACGGATATTTAATTAAAACGAATGAATAAACACGAGATCTGAAGCGCCGTATGCAAATTGGTGGCGTTAAAACATTCGATTTACTGTGTCTTTTCGATCTGCCTGTCGGTTCGTTGCATTTTAAATACACTCAGAGGGAAATTTACCTCAATTAAAACTGATAACATTGCTTACGCTACATCCTACTTGAATTTTATCGAGAAAAGCTCGACTCTTAATGAATAAGAACATTTGTGGATACAATTTTACTTAGTGTTTTTATGTATTTTAAATTGTGTTAATAATGTTTACATTCCATTGAGTAACGATATAAAACGGTTCATCCACCTGAACTGTTGAAACCGTGTTCACATCAGAAAAATTGCCTATCACCATGTCACAATATATTATACAAACATAATCATTATTATGACACGACTCCATCTGTCTCGAACAATAGCCGCAAGAAATGCATATGTAATATATTTGTAATAGAGCTTTCGTACGTTGCGAAACGTCGGCGACAATTGTAATCGATAAATTATAGTAGCGGTTACGCGGCTTGCACAAGTGTATTTAACCGACGTTTAAAAAAGGACGTCCTCCATGCTGTTTTTCTTTAAGTTACGGGTTTTATCATTCCAAGCATGTTTAAATAACTATTGATTGTTTTAGACTACATTTAAACGATTGCTTATCTGTGGCGATGCCAATTTAGTACTTATATATGGGTGTTAAATAAGTAAGGGTTTAAAAGATAATAATGCAATTTTTAAAATTACGTTGCTGTTATAAATTATAATAGTTGTCAATATATTTAGTACGATATAATAATATACAATTCTAAAAGAAGAGTACATTTTCTTATTTCTTTATGATTTAAAACGAATAAGGGCTTAAATACAGAACTATAATAAAAAGAGAAAATCTGGTTCAAGATTTCGCAAAGAATCGCCAACACGGTACTTCTAGGTTGCACCGCGAAGTTGTGCAAGCCACCACCCACCTGGAATGCCGCTTTTCAATTTAATAAAATGCATTTGTATCGGATCGCCGAGGGCCCGAGCCGAATGACAGTCATTTGTGACAGTTCCATGCTTTGCTCTGTTGTCTATTAAGTTATGGCGAGTTATTGCTGTGATCTAGTGAAAGCACACTTTCAAATCGATCGATTTAAACTGTATAGGAAGTTTTTATACGTTTCTTTGGAGTCATTGATACCGTGACCTAACACTGGATAAGCTAAATCGAGTTTTATTTAAAAATAGCAGCCCGCACGCAAAAAAGGGGCTCAGACATTATGTTGTGGAGAATAAGCCCGTTTTACCAATAGCAAAGCATGTTTCACACGGCTTTTTAAACATCAAACACACATACATTATTATTTTTTTGACAATGGAGGCAAACGAGCATAAGGTTCACCTAGGATAAACGGTCCTCGGTCCATGGACATCCCCAGCCCTTCTGAACCGCGGATGTGTTGCTGTTTTTTAAATACGTGTTACGTCGTGTTTTTGGATATTTATGCCCCTTGGGTTAAATTATTTGCGTTTAAGTATCGATAACGTTTTTTATATTATAACATACCCTTTGTTGATCGGAGATTAGACTTAAAATCGGTCAAATAGTTTTGGAGCTTACAAAATATGTATTATGTTTTACGTGACAATCAATATTTATATTGCTATTTCTTTTGAACCACGAAATAGCGAAATTGTTTAAGATTTTTCCTGTTCCCAACAATAAACCAAATTGTAAATCATTTGTATCTTCATGTTTATTACGAATATTTAAACGATGTAGAGCTCCCGTGTACCAGTCAAAGAAGCCAAGCATCCTACATGAATATCCAGTCATTGGAGACGTGAGGTCTAGAATCTATGGTAGGTGATTATTGCACATTAAAGTCATGCGTACGGCGTTTATGAATTCTAATCAATATCGTAGGATATACGCCGGGGGGTAGAAAGTGATCCATTTATGCCCCTCATTAGCATATACAGAACTCGAAGCGATCACTTTAATATCCATAGTAAATTATATCGGATTTATTGCACACCGCTCCGTCTTGCTTGTAACCCGAGATGAAGAAATTAATTTTGTTCCTGGATTCTTGTTCGGCAGATTAAATATTATCGCGTAAGCAATTCAGTATTTTATAACATAAATTTTAGGTACTGGAAACCGTTATGTTTGTTTTGCTTGATTCTTAACTTTTAAGGTGATTTGATACCATTTTTTATTATAAAAATCCACATTTTATAAACTTGTTTAGCCTCAAATTCTATATATACTATATATATGTATATAAATATATATCCTATAATATATATATATATATATAGGAATTTAACTAGCGTATCTTTCTGTATTATTAATATCCTTTGCAAGGACTTATGATGTGTTATTATATCTCAAAAGCTCGTGTTATATTTCTTCAAAGAATGTAAGACAAAATTCTCCTAAATCAGGTCTCAAGTTCTAATAATAGTTGCGTAATTTATGGAAATTATTTCTAACATGCTAATGACTTCTTCTATTTTAAGATAAAGAATTTGCCTACACGTTTGCGAATATTACCGCGGAAAATAAAAATCATAATATAAATCATATAATGAAATTTGTCGGTACAATTCAATGTCACGTAGGTTTAGCTAAACGTTTTTATATTGCATGAGCTAGTAGGAGTGTTAACGGACGACATGATAATACGCACTTGGTTGTGTTGCCGGCTTTTTGCGGTATATATTCAGGATTTATATTCAGGATATCCTCACTCACTCAACGAAACTCAATACAAGTACTGTTCCACATTGAGTACCTATTCTGTGAGCCCGTGGTATCACTTCGGGCGAGCCGGTCTCAACCGAATAGACCCAGCTGCTCCGTTGTCTACTATTTCATTAAAAAAATTATTGCTTTTTATTCGGACCGAAGATCGAATGCGACCGGTCGCTTCTTGGTGCTCTTATAAGCTGACTAAGCTGCAAGGCTCTCAAGGTTTTGTATATAATTAGTTTGAATAAGTAATGAATAAGTTTTATTAAAGATGATATATTATAGTGTAGTAAAAGATATATGTTAAGTTAATAATCATAAAAACGATTTAAAACTATTTAAAAATCTTGTCGTCACGAGAATAAACATGCTAATTGTAATAGAAAATGGTATTTAACAATACAAGATGTTACAACATTTGTGGCAAAGATTACAGAGCTTCATTCATGACGATATATTTGCTAACAGATGATAATCTACGTCTCGCGGCACAAATAAAGCCATTATATTATCAAACATGGACGCGTGCTGTCATTAAATAATAATTTTCGACGCGCCGATTGTTTTACTACTGCCGTGCTTTCTTTATGTGCACTTTTACCAACTTTTACTTAGCGGGAAATTATAATGTCATTTTGTTTTTATCACTTTCAATTGGAACATAGAACTCGTTATTCTTTACTCAAATTTATAGTTATAATACATTATTTTACGAGCATTTGATCATTAATTTTTTAATACGTTGTTTTATGTGATACTTTTATCTCTCTCTCTCTCTAATTGGAATTTAAAAACTTTCAGATATAAATACAAAATATGTAATATCTTAATTTAGTACAACAGATCTTTATATAATGTTAGGTATAACATCCCATCTGCATGGATTCATTGACATTGGATTGAAACTACAACTTAGACAGATTTTTCCGTGTAGGGAGAACCACGAAGCATATGATGACGTATTAGTTTAAATATTCTCGTATTGAGTGATACTATGTGCTCACAGGATACCAGCTTGAAATGGTAGTCATAATATCTTTCGCTGAATTAGTTAGGATACCGAAGGCCCAACAAGTTACGGTTACCGCTTATAGTACAGCGTGGTTATCCATGGGCGATGATGTTCTCTTATTAACACCTTACTTTTTTACCCCGTTGTTTACTTTAAATAGATAATTAAAAATCCCAGCATTTTGTAATAAAAAAGTGGGATAGCGTTATAAACTTTTAGAAAAATAGAATTATATTATGAGAATTTTAGTCTCAACAGCCACTAGACATCAACAAAAACAAATTATCAAATTAGAGGCACTTTAAACTCGATCGATGTCAAAAGTAACATTACAAAAGGTTGTATAAATAAGCCCAGATCTAGTTGGCCTGGTGGGCTGTGTGGGCGCGCGTAGGCCGTCTCTCCGATATTGTTGAATAATAATAACTCATTGTAGGAGTCGAACTTAGCTGCGACGAAAGGTCATTCGGCTAAATGTCAATTTGACGGCAATTTGAGAACAGAAGTTGGGCTGTCGTTGGGCAATTTTGTACATTGTTAAGTTTATTGATATAACGATTTGTTGTTGACTTTTATACGAGTTCCATTTTCAGCGGTGTAACGAATTTGATTGACTAAGCCATGTATTATCGAATAGTTGAGGATGATAATTTTGACAGTTTACGCTCGTGAAGTGACCGTGTTTTATTTTTTATGCTTATATGTCTGACTATAGACAACAACCATGCAAGTAAATTCTTCTGTGAATCATAAAAGATAAATAAAAAAGTATTCATGATTATATACCACATCATTTCTAGTGTATGCTTTCCAAATATCTAAAATAAATACCATTATCTCCTTTCTTATATTTTGATATTCTTGTTGTCCCGGGAGCTTGCGTTAGTCTGATATACACAGCTAATATTATGTGGGTAAATATTCTACCAATAGCATCTAATACTCTGGGGAGCCAAAGTAAAAGTTATATTAACACTTTCATCGTCACATTTTTGAGTCTTATTTTAATTTGATATCAAGCATCAATAAAGTTTATCTAAAAATTTTATCTCAAGCACAAACCGGAAATACAATTACATCAATGGCAACACCGCAATAATTCAACTTAATGCACATTCAGTTGCGTGTGTGGCAACACTGATTGTTACAATTATGTCGTCAGTGGAAAGTGGGTATATCATATCCGTGACGACAGCCAACACCCACAAGTCAGGTGTCCGTTGTTTCTTATTTATATAGATTGAGCTAGTGGGGAGACACTAAAATGCATAATATTACTGTAATTGCGACTTTAGCAACTGTAACAAAAGTTGCGCATCTAATCAGACAAGGTACGTGTCTGTTTTTATAAGCTTCTCAGGGCTTTTCGTTGATTTTGCGATTCTAGATACCAATTTTTTTGGTCAAATTTTTCGAAAGCCAGTGGCAACCCTAAACAACGCGGTACGTTAAAAGAATTCTATCGATCGAGCTGCATACAAAGCGGGAGCCGATATCATATAAAGATAATCTGTTTTCTGTAACCTCACGACCTGCGATTGTAACAATATAATTAAAGAGAGATCGTCCAGCCGGCCGCGACTATCATATTATATAGATTATGTTTTGACCGGATGTCGGACGTTCTATTTTTGAAATGAGCTTAATTGCTATAAATTCTAGCGATTTTTTATCTACGCCTTATTCATAAAAGATTTTTATACGCTGTGGAGAGTGCGCATAGATTATAGAAGGTACCTAATGTCATTTAGGCGAGTTAAGTTATAGTAGTAACAAATTAGTCGTTTATTACTATGTATTAGAAAGAAATATGCTTTTTCCGGATGAATTATCGGTTTCTTGATTACATTTAGAGATTTGTTACTTTTATTAATACCTTAAAACATTCAAACGACATTAGACACTTGAAAATGTATTAAATGTGTTTTGATGAAGTATTTAATATTGCAATTAACTATTTTCAGATGTTCCTATTCATATAAACGTTGCCGTGCGGCTGTCAAGATAAATTATTAATTTAACTTTAATTGTAATTAAAATTAGGATTTTTATACAATATTCTATGTCTTAGATATTAATTTTTTTTTTTTTACTCTTTAGCGGACAACGGAGTAGCTAACTTTTTATGTCGCTTAAGCGGCACTTTTAAGGGCCTCCGATATCCACTCACTGCGAAACACAGTATACATACTGAGTTCGCTGAGTATTCTGTGAGCCCGTGGTAACACTTCGTACAAGCCGGCCCAATTAGTGCGCCAGCTTATGCTTCAGCATGACTGTCCCACGGGTGAAGGTATATAATAATACAAGTGGTATAAAAATTGACAATAATGCACAATTATCGGTGATGTGGAATGTCAAGCTATATGCACTTAATAGTTCGTAAGGCGGGTTACCGATTGTATCTGCGCGGGCGCAGTGGGTGGACCGATTCGATTTATGTCGTCCTTACAAGGGTATTTGTAATCGAGAGACTGATTTAGTAGTTATTATTTGATAACTGGAGTAGCCCGAACATAGGCACGGTGGTCCGGTTTATGAACCTTCCTGACGTACACTTTAATTGTCTCTCAACGCTTTTGTAATTATTGTATTGGCTATCTGTGATCGGTTTCATCAAAAAAAGAACTCTTTGTTTGTAAATTAAGTATAACAAATTTTGCTTGTAGTTAGGAAGTAACCATAATTCATTACATTCATACATAATTCATTGGTTATACTTATTTCTTATAAGATAAACTCCGTCATATGTTTTCATTTACTACAAAAAAACTCCTGACATATGAACGTTTAACCTTGAACATTATTGAATCACTGACTGACGAGCATTTGTTGCAAAATAGAAAATTATCATTAAAAAAATGCTTCTATTAAAGGTGGACATTCTTTTAAAAGGTGAAATATACATTTGGATAATACAGAAGGTTCTTTTTAATAGATGTTGCCTAAATGCAAGACCAAGACCGCCTAATTTTAACAAGACCAAGACTCGCCGTGTAAGACTTGTGCAAGAACAAGACTAAACCTGCAAGATTCTTGCGTCTTGCAGCTATTTTTTTGCCAGTGAATTTTGGAATTTCTTATTAAATTTTTCAACATATTTTATAAATCCGGTTAGTCTGTATGGCTTTGCTAATTTAACCTCAAAATGTTCCAACTCTGATAGGTTTTTCTAAAATCTGAAATAAACTTCTGGGCCTAAGTTTTGCATTTGGGCAACACTATTTTCAATATAGATGTTTTGTACTTATATATAAATGCAGAATGTGAGGCACTCTCGGCCCGCGCGATTTAGCGCACCGTTCTAGTCGTAAATAAAAGGTAACGCCGGCCTTTACCAGCTGAAACAATACGGAGTAATGTCATAATGTATGTAACATACATTACCGACAGCAATACCGTGTGGGACAAGGCTTTAGATAATTCAGTCTCATGAATATTCAATGTATGTAAAACAAACGAATAGACACAAACATTCAGATACCTTGTCTCAACCACAATGTGATACGGGAGCGGGGTGTCTATTTTTACGCCGCTTTTTGCTTTATGCAATTTCTTGGATATGTATCTGTTATTCAGAAAGAGTTGAACTTAACGTTACAAGACTCATTCAATTTTTTATGTTATAGCGGGCAACGAAGCAGGTCGGTCTCCTGTTTGGTAAGAGAACACCGCCGCACATGGACTACCGTGCTACAGTACGCGCATTGGTTGTGTTGCCGGCTTATTACGCCACTTACCAGCATTTTAAGGACCTCCGATATCCTGCCTCACTAAGCGAAACACAGTAGAACCACTGTTTCGAGTATGTACTCGAATATGGTATATGTATACCATTTCACGCTGAGTATTCTGTGAGCCCGTGGTATCACTTCGGACGAGCTTCTCCCACGGGTGCTACGATAGTAGATAGTATGATATTTATATATTATATATATATATATATTAAAAACCAGACATGATTACAAGCCACTATGCCGATAAATATCTCATGTTTTGTGCCATTCTAACCAAAAAGTATAGCTATGTTTATAAATGTAAGTATAAATTAGTTGAAAGATCATTAAAACTACTATCTCTGAACCTCAGCACTTGAAGGAACCCACCCCATCACTTACGTAATTAATAAACATAAACTATCTCCACCGAAGCCATTAGCAGTGGTCCGCAAGCAAAATAGTCCGGCGGTACAGCTGGTAGCTAATTTATCGGCTTACTTAGCCCGCTATAGTCTTAATAAAGATAAATAACTTATCGGCTACAAATAAGTTAGACTACGCTTCACCGTTTATAGAAATGTTTTGTACTGTTCTGGTTTACTAACTATTGTATTCATATTGCAAACTATAATGGCTGATATTATACTCACAAATTATGCCACATTTATTCATCATTCCATGAACGGCTGAACGGTCCATGTAAAGGTTACTCTGGCTGCTTCTGAACGAGAAGTGGAACTGTGAATTACCGCGAGAGAGTCACGTTGACGCACTAATACTGTCGGCTCGATATGATACGATTGGTTCACGGAATACTAGCGTGAAACAATACTTGTATTGTTTCGCTGAGTGAGTGAGGATATCGGAGGCCTGTGATATAATCATGCGACGTAATAAGCCGGAAACACAACTAAAGCGCGGTTTGTAATGCGTATTTTCATGCCATGCAAATTATCGGTCTGCTTCGTTGTCCGTTATATAATAAAATAATTGATCGAAAAAGACTTTTTTTAATACTATTGGTGGAAAATGAACAAGAGGCTCATCTAGAGCAAATGGTCCTCCGCCCATGGACAACCCCAGCCTTTGCAGAGCCGCGGTTGCGTTGCCGGTCTTTAAGGAAAGTTACTAATAAATATGTACTAAGTCTAAACCAAATCTATATTTACCATAACATTTTGCTAGATTATAGTACTGTTATAAAAATGTACAAATAAAAATGAGAAATTCTTTGTAATTAGGGTAGGTAGATGTATCTATAAAGTTTCAATACTCGTGAATCATCGCAATGTTTATCGTATTATTTTAGATCAGATATGAAATCAATTCTAATGCATTCAACCTACTTTTCGCATAAAATATGAGCCGTCCTCCGAAAGCACAGCTTCCATTGCTGCATCCGTAGAGGTCATATAAATCGAGCGCGTGGCCCACGAAGGATCACAATTCAATGTAACCGGTTGGGTAATTGGTAAATAGTGTTACATAATGCAACACCACCGTGTTTCTACCCCTGTTACATTCTCCGACTAATGGCAATATCGGATAGAACTTGCAACATCGCGCAAAAGCAATCCTTGTACATCGTATATGCGTTTAGCTAAATTACCGGCCGCATGCTTCGTTTAGCTAAGATTATTCAATAGAATACTTAGGCCCGCAGCGAGACTCGAGTTACGTTGCCTTAGTGCTTATATACGGAAGCTGTCAAGCTGATATCTGTAACGTATTTATATCAACAACGTACAGCTATTGCGAGATAACAATGCTCCCGTTTGAGAGCCATGCTGCAGCATCTGCTGACGCATTTATTGGGCCGGATCGTCCGAATTGATACCACGGGCTCACAGAATACTGACAGCGTGGAATGGTGCTTCTACTATGTTTCCTTAAGTGAGTGAGGATATTGGAGGCTCTTCAAAGTACTCTTCGAAGCTTTCAAGATCACTCTCAACATGAATTTGAAGAAAAGAAAGTTATCCATTGGTTTCAAAGCGTTAGAGCCTTAAAATAACAGCGAACGAACAGTGACAAAGTGTGATAAGGTTAAAGCAACGAGAGAAATGTTTGAATCTTGATAAGAATCGCTCGTGCAGTATCAAGTGTTGTACTTTCCCCCGGACGGGGAGGCGCGTGGCACGCGACCGCCACTCGCCCGCTAGGCAAGCCGTTTTTCGATATCGATGTTTTCAAATCCCTCAGCAGTTGCTATTACTTCCCGTAGTGAAGACAGAAAGGTAGTGTAAACATTAAAATATGTTTCAAATAATTCAAATGGTTTTCAAAATAATATAACGTTTTCAATGGTTATTTATTAATTTGAATTTGAATTTTGGTTATGTACTTGCATATTAAAAATATATATTTTGAATGTAAAGAATGTATAAACATAATGCTTTTTTAGTATTTGAAATTTCAATTTTGGACAGGAAAAAAACTTTATAATAAAAATCTTTAGAAATTTTAACCTTTTGTATCGTTTTCATATTTTTGATGACAGTCAGCATAAAGACTCTCTCACATCACTATAACTTGTAGTTACGAGATAAAATATCGATATTTTGATCGTATTGCTAAATAATTTGTTGTGAGTTATTTCGAGCTACCCGGCTTCGCCGTACAAGTTTGGCGTGGCGCGAAAACACTGGCCCGATAAGGCAGGCGCGTGACCTTTTGCTATTCCAATTTGTTAATCCGCAATATAATTTATTAGTCCGTCGTATTATTTAAGATATATTTAATAGAAAATACATATATACACATAGTAGACATAGACTGCATTATATCATTTTTGTTTTTCGAGAGTGTGTGTCATTCTTGTATATAATGTTAAAGAAAAGAATTAATTACGTTTCTGAAAAAACACCAGAAACAACAGTTGATGCCCTTTCTTCTTATACTATTCTTATTCTATTCTTTCTTATACTTTATACGCACAATAATTTTAAAATAATTTTAACATTCGATAGGTGTCGGTGGCTGTAACATGTGTAGATGATTAAAATAAAACGAAATCTACTACGTACAAAGAGGTTCTTTTTTTTACATATATAAAGTGAAATTGATTAGATTTGAAAATTAAGTTAGCATCAAAGTATCGATACTCTATCATCACTATCGAAGTGGCACGAGCGCTGATTGCATCTAGAATTGAATCGATGATGCTGGATTGTTTTTGGAGTACACCGCACCTTGTTTAGAAATATCACGATTCATGACATTGTACAAACATATTCACTGCTTTATAATTATTTGCTTCGGCGCAACAACTCTACTTTTGAATAAGAAAAATCTTATGCGTGAATAATAACCCATAAAGTTAACTTATTATAAAACTACTACTACTAACTATATAAATACTAAATATATAACTACTACTAACTATAAAACATGTATTTTTACTATAATCGGATATGGTCTACCGTCCAGCGAAACCAATGGCAGGGCCTCGAGTGGGTTCTCGAAATACTATATCCGATTAATTTACTCTATAGTCTATAACCTATATCTATATCCGTTTAGCTGTCCCGGAAGCATTAAGTATCCCATTAATTTAAAAGTAATTCATTTACTTCGTGTTTTCTATAGTTATTTTACCATAGACAATGCAAAACAGATAATCTGATGATTTATTTAAATCGTAGATGTCAACTTTAATAAAAAATACGTATCACAAACCAGTTCTGCCGATTTACATTAAATGCTGATGGTGTGTTGTGAACAGTTTGAAATCGAGGCATCGAGTCTATGGCATAGACAGTAGACACACAAGAAATAGGCCCGCTACACGCGGCAATTGACCGGAGGCACTAAATAACCAAACCTAACCCCGGTTTAATCAATTAACCCGGGACGTTTATAACAAATAAACGGAACTGGTTTCTATTGAAATGGCTAAATTATTGCTCGCTAACATGTGATGACGTAGGCCGGTTATGCACTCGGCAATAAACACGGAAATCTAATTATTCCATTGACACATGAATGAATGTGTACTCTACATTAAAAACGTGTAATAATTGGACATTGAATAGTATAGCGGGCAACGGAGCAACCGCGGGTGTCCTTTATGGTGAGCAATCAACGCCGCTCATGGACACCGGTCGTAAACCGCGGTTTCAGCTTTTTGGGTTTTGAGCGGTATAATTTTACGGGTTTCCGATATCCTCACTCAGTATTACACAGTAGAAGTACTGTTTCACACTGGTGTTCTGTGAGCCTGTGGTATTATATCGGATGAACCGGACCAATTTGTGAATCAACACGGCTCTCCCACGGGTAAGCAATGAGCCCGGACACTGAATAAATTATATGTTTTTATTCATATCATGCATGGTTCGAAACCGATACAATAGTCAACGTAATGGATTTCATTTTTACTTTTATTATAATAGTCTTGTTATGCCAACTTGTCTATTAATAACTTATAGTAGCAGCAAAGAAAAATAATTATTGTATTATTTGATAATTCTAAGTCAATAAGGCAACGTACCAATTTGTATGATTTGTAAAGGAAAATAATAAAAAGTAAGGAATCGTATGCTTTTAAATGTCGTCATTACAGATTCTAATGTTAATGACAAGATATTTCTATATTACGGTTTTGCTCTATTGTTATCCGTGGTTTAAGTCGAGAACGTGTCATAATCAGTGTTTGTATATTGAAAGCACTATAAGTTGACCCGCGAAGCATGTGCAAAGATAGCGGCGTAATGAAAAGCTGGAGGTCAGCTTAGTTTATAGAACGCGAACTTAGACTGGGCGTTTTCTAAGCGTCGATTCGTATGCGTTCGTAATCCTTCGGCAGAAGGCGCTCCACCCAGTTGCGCTTGCGCAGTCTTCTGTCCCTTTTGCGCGCGTGTGTATCCATCAGTCTGTCGCGCGTGGCCGCGAGGTGCGCACGCCACGCCTATTCTTTGTGATCAGGTCATTTTCCAATTATGTTAGAGCTTTTTGCCCACTACAGATGCCTCTTGCTGATAAGCTTTCTAATGCCGGATTGATTCGCCGATGTCCTCGGCTTATTTATGAAGCCACGGGTGGGTGAATGCTACGCTAAGTAATTGTATGCTACTTATATCTTAAGAATCACACTAATTTCAACTTAACGAAGGACTTTCAGGGACACAGGTCGTTATTGCGTTGTGCTATGTCTTTACTTACAGACATTACTGTATATATAAATATGTCTGCAATTACAGACATAGTAGTACGTACTTATAAAGAAGTATATATTGAGTGTTTGTGAAGTGTGAATTACTGAACCAATCTCAAAAATTCTTTCACCAATACAAATCCAATAAAATGGAATCGTTCGATGTTTCTTAAAAACGCCGCTTTAATGATAAGAGATGTGTGATTGAGTAGGTAGGTACCTACTTCTTCTTCTTCATCAGCCCATTCAAGTCCACTGCTGGACATAGGCCTCCCTCAAAGACGCCCACCCGCTGCGATC
>DWCF01002721.1:0-22642 GCA_018230265.1 Delias oraia | reverse complement strand
GCCTCTTACGACATCCCATTAGGAAGACTAGGAGTGGAACTATTCTGACCCGGTAGCCACACGGGGTTTACTTTTTTTCCTGCCATTAACATTACTTAACTAACGGGTTAAACAGATAAAAAAAATCCTACTTTTAATTTAGTCCTGCTTCTTAAAATTTACCTCTTAAACTTATTCCTTCGGAATGCCTTCTATTCGGAAGGGCGCTGCTGCGCACCCTCCGGTGAAATGTCCTTTAGTCGCCTCTTACGACATCCCATTAGGAAGACTAGGAGTGGTACTATTCTGACCCGGTAGCCTTACAGGGTGGTTTGTTTCTGTTAGGATAGTTTAGGTTCGGTTAGTTTCGGTGCGGTTCGGCTTGTTTCTGTTAGGTTAGCATCAATTCAATCCGGTTGTGTCAGTCATGTGTGTGAATCATGTCACAGTCATGTCTGTCAGTCAGTGTGTCATGTTTGTATTTCATGTGTGTAATGCATGTTTGTAAATCATGTGTGATATGCCTGCGTGAAATGTATTTTTATACTGTATTCGTGTAATTCATATGTATAAATTATGTGTGAAATGCATGTGTTAATTAAAAAAAATTAATTATTTTGTTATTGCGATAAATAGCAGCGATGTTTAAGATTACATTATTAAAAAAACACTTGAAGATTGCGACCATGGTACTTAGAAATGCAAACAGGGTGTAAAGTTTTAAGTTTAAGTTTTGTTTTAATGGAAAATGTCTATCATCGCTTAACTAAGCGACACAAATGTTTTCCTATTATTTCCAGAATCGGTATATCTTGGCCGCTCTCCCACTACTAAATGATCCTTAAGTTTTAGGATAGCCTGTGGCATATAATATAATGTTGGCGAGAATCGAAGTGTAGGGAGAAAATAAAATAGTCTGTTGGTTGAAATACGTGAAAAAAAATTTTAGGAAATAAAAACCGTTTCGTTAGAGAAATAATTTTATTTACAATTATTTGTCAGTATTGTAAGTGTTGCCGGAATGCAGGCGTTCGACGCCAGCCACTGGACGAGCCGCGCTCACAAGTACACGCGGCGCAGGTGCGCGGCGCTCGTGATGGCGTTGCACTGCGGACATATCTTCTTCGCCTTCAGCGACTCCAACCAGCATACCTGTGCCACAGCCTTGCTTCGTTACTTGCCTAATGGATCTTGTACGGCTGCCCGCCAAGCGGTGCGGCGCGCTTGTCTATGGGCGGCGGCGGTGGCGAGACTCATTCGGAAGAAGCGGGTCGGGAACTCACCTCGCAGTGGACGTGCCAGCACTGGACGGAGACGGCGGGCGAGCAGTAGGGCGCCAGGCATATGAGACACTTGACCTGAAACGGACACGACACTCTCACGTGATGTTCAAAAGGATACGAATAATAACAAAGGAAGCACAGGGAATGAGACAACTGCTCACCTCGGAGCCGGAGCTCTTCTTTTCAAATTCTCTAATCTTCATTTTGAGCGCTTGTATCCGAGTCTGAAAGCAGTGGAAGTGAGATGATTCGGTGGCAGTAGTGGGAGAGCAAGGAGGGGCGGCGCTACGCACCTCGGCACTAGCCTCCACCAGTCCATTAGACTTCTTGTCGAGCGGGAGCGAGAGCGGGAGCGGGTGCGCTTCTGCTCCGTTCGCCTCGGGCTCTCCCTCGCGCTGCGGTCGCTCGCTCTGCGGACGTGTCGTAACGTTACTAGGCATCTTTTGATCAGGCGATTATGCCGCTTCGGCTGTCCGAAGCGCTGCCGCGGCCTCCACGATGCGAGCGTCAGATTGGCCGCGGCTTCCATGGGCGGCGGCCGTACCGTCACAACAAAGGCAGAAAAGAGATGGAACGAAAGGCGATAGGAGAGGCAGCGGGAGGCTCACGTCGGGCGCGATTCGTGAGGGCGAATACTGCGGTGGGCCGTACAGCGCTGTGTCCTCGTCGTCGTCCACCACCTGCAATGCATTCGTCTCGTCAATTGACCTTCTTAACCTGAGCACATGGCAACAAGGTAACGCAAAAGGAGCACCACTAGAGGATAACCGACCAGAGCGCAATCCGTGGATGCGCGGCGCACGCTTGTGCCGGGTCGCGAATCGTGCGGCTGCAAGGCCGCGGCCCTCACGCGCCACTCGCCGCACCATTGGTACTCGGCGCCGAAGCCCGATGGCTCGTCGTTCTGCAATTGGTTTCGCACCATCTCAAGAATGCCATACTGCATGGGTGAGCACACGCTGAAGGCTGCTCGCTCGTTGACCTAACCTCCACATCGATGCTGCCTTCCTCAGAGCTCGTGTCGGGCACCGGCTCATCCAGCTCGGCTCCGCTTTTCTTGAGGCACCTCAGGGTGTGGCGTTGGAGACGGGACACGGGACGCGTGGCGTTGCACACGGGACATTCGCCCTGACCGGTACGAGGTGGTGAACGACGTCTCGAGCGAAGGCGGCGAAGGCGGTTGCTATATATGCGCTGTCGGTTATATTTCAAATCTATTAGTCCAAATATCAAGATCTTTATAACCAATTTGATTTAAAAATTAAAAAAAACTTGAAGTTTTACAGTGTCTAATCAACATCTACTCTAGAAACATTTTAGAAAGCTGTTCATAGAAATATTATGTTTAAAATAGTAGTTTTGCTGATATTTAATTTGACTGGTTCCTATACAGTAAAAACTCTAAATCGCAGGATCTGTTTCATAAAAATACCGTAATTTATATGTAGTTATAGGAGTATGTTTCTAGGTATAAAATAAAAAATATGTAAGAAAAACAATTTAGTTGAAGTTTATGCACTTTTTGATTATCTGAAAGCTTAAGCTATTGTTTAAAGAAATTTGAATTTTGTTTGAAGAATTTTTGATTTTTTTCTTGCTAGGCAGTTTTTGAAAAGCCCTTCAGGCTGAGACGGAGTAGTCTTACTACCAATTTGTCTCAAAAAAATTAAACTTTGTTCCATAGATGGATTAATCTTCATGAAAAAATGACATGTTTCCAGTGCTTGCTGAAGCATCATCTTCAATGGGCTCCAAAATCCATTTCTTACTATATATGTACTATATGAATATAGGATTTAGGTGGCATTCTTTGAATCCACAAAGACTGAAAGTACGAAGGAAGTTTTACTGTAATTGGGAATCATTTGATACATGATAAGTAAGTTAAAAAGAGATCTTACTTTGTAAACATCGCTGCCCATACACCCCGAGACATCTACCTCCATATCTTCGTAAGTGTCGTCCTCGTAACTGGTGCTAGATCCAGCCATCGGAGTGTTGAAACTGTTTGCACTTAGTTTCCGCTTTGAAGCACTAGTGATCTTCTGTAATTTCTCAACTTCTAATGCCAAATGCGACTCTAGTTCTCCATGTCGTATCGTACAGCTGCAAACCGGGCAGTTTGGCAACTCTGACACTTTTTTCCTACTCCTCACAGTATTTAAAACATTATTTACGTCGTATATCGAGTTAAAATTACTTGAATTTGAACAACCTTCCATATTAAAAATTAAAAGTGGTAACATTTCAGTCGTTTTTTAATCTAAAAACATCACGGCAATATAATTATTAAAAGTCGTTTGGAGATTTAAAATGAACATTTAGAACTTCAATGCTCTTTCGGCAAAACATCTTGTAATAATTAATTCGAATATTTATGTTAAAATAGCAATATTCTAAATCACTAGCAAAACAACAACAAATAATCGTTTATTCTCTATTTTTAGACGGTTCTCTTGGAGACACTTCACTTGACTTTGACGATTCACGTACGAATGAACGTTTCAATGTTCTATTTCGACAGCGCTGATGACATTTGACAGTGAAAATATATATTCAGGGATGTGGACGTTGTAATATCTTCAGGTGTTCCGTTACTGCTTTTCAATTTGGAAGTGGACGTTCTTTTAATCTAAATAGATAGAGGATACCGACAAAAATGTTCACGATTGCAGTTTTAGTAATCGCTCCGACTAAAAGGACTCGTTATAACAGCCACTATTTACTTATTGAAATCGATGTCTCTACTTTGTCTGTGCTTATCATTGATTGTAATATTAGTGACTGAGCAGTCATTGTCACAAAATCCATAGTATCTCCATTTTTTTTAAAACATTCTTTTTAAATTAAAAAAGTAGAGCTTATCTATTGTCAACAAATTGTTGCTCTTATTCAAGATGTACTAATTTAATGATTGTTTTTAATTTGTTTTAATGCGGTGTACTAATTTACTTATAAGGCTAGTATTAAAGCTTATTGTTACGCTTACGTAACCCTTTTCTTTTTTTTATCAATTGCCAAAAAGGCAGGCGTACGCATTAAAAAAAGTTTTTATTTGACATATTATACTGTTTTTGTGACTTCCCGCTGTAATTAAATATTTTAAAAGTATTTGGATACAGTGAACTTTTTATATTAGGTTTTTAATATTAGAGAGACTAAAAATAAATGTATTTTGTACAGTGTTAAATATCATCGTAATTGTTATAATTGTTGACTTTTATCAAACATTTAAATGTTATTTTGAAATAGGTCAAAATGGATTCAAAGCCAGTAAGGATGGTTAATGTCGTTCCTATTACAAGACTAAAGGTAATTTTGAATTAATTTTTAAACTTCTTGATTGTTAGTTGTATATGCAGAAATGTACTGTTATTATTTAACTTTCAAGAAAACTCCACTGCCTGAAGACAATGAAGATAGTGTAGCATGCCTGATCTGCAGTAAAACGTTTGCCAGCGAAAGTGCATTGACAAATCACGGTCGCAATGAGCATATTGATGCTATGCTTAATGGACAGAACCTATGTGTGAAAAATTATAAAGCTGCTACAACTTCAAAGGTATGTTTTTTATGATTTAAGTAGTCCAGTTTTTTAAATAATATATTATTCCATATTTATTCAAAAATATGTGAAAACTAATGGAAACATTTGGCTTCATAATAGTATATAGAGAAATAGTTGATTAAATTTTTTCATAAACAGGATGAGAAACAGATTTGATTGTTCTCAAGGCAAAACATGAGGTTTGGCAGAGGACATAATTAATCAAACCGAGTTAAGATAATATTATAGTTTAAATAAAGAAGCATTCTATGTTTATTATAAAAATTACTGAAAAGTAAGGCATTTTACAAAATTAAAATATATTTTAGAGTTTAAAAAGATAATGCAAAGGTCTCTTCTAATACAAAGAAACTAATTGCAAACTGCAACAAACAAAACACTTGTATTATTTGCAAACAAGTACAGCTTTCATAATTTGCAGCTCAATCACTTTGGCTTTCTCATCAATAATTTTGCATTGATTGCAGCCTATCTTTTTAGTAGCATTGTTGCAACAGAATAAATTAGTAAAATGGAAATGTTCGAGTCTTTATATTAGAAAAAGATCAAGTTAGAAATACCATTTAAATTTTATTTCTGTAGAATAAATAAACTAAATTATGGTTTCAAATTTAATAAATACTAAAAACTTGTTGTTACTTTAGGTCGAGACAAAAGACAGAAGTCCAAGTGATGGGGAGAGAAAAGCAAAGAGAGCCAAAAGAGACACAGTGAGAGTAAAAGTGACCAGCAAGAAAGAAGCGCAGGCCGTAACGTGAGTGTCTGAAATCGAGCTAAGACACCATGCCCCATTACAACACTCGTTGACAGAATTCAACTCGATTTTCCAGAGGTCCGTTCGAGTGCCTGCAGCCGTCGACGGCCGCGCCCGACAGCCCTTGCCACCAGATGTTCTTCTCCTGCTGCGAGTACTCGTCGCACCTCAGGGACGAACACACACGGAGAAGGAAGGGGATCAAGTGCCAGGTACTGGGTCCGACGGTAGGCGTAATGCCGGTGTGCGCTGCGCGAGAGTACATTCGAGACACCTCTTGTCCTCAGGTCTGCGAGAAGCCGCTCAGCGCGTACGGGTCCGAGCCGCAGCCCAACACCTGCCAGGTAAAGCGCGTCGGTTGGCCGTCCGGCCGGTCCGCGCCCAACCGATGTGACGTGCTCATGTTGCGCAGGTGTGCGGCGTGAGCTTCGAGCGCGCCGCGGAATTATCGGTGCACGCGTGCGCGCAGCGTAAGGCGAAGCCGTTCCAGTGCAGCCTGTGCAGGAAGCGCTTCACGCAGCAGGGCGGGCTGGCACAGCACATGCGCGCACACCGCGGCGACCGGCCCTTCGGCTGCTCCTACTGCGCCAAGACTTTCACGCAGAAATCGGGCCTGGAGCAGCATCTGCGCATCCACACCAAGCTTAAGCCATACAAGTGCGTAGTGTGCGGCAAGGCCTTCTGCCAGTCGGTGCACCTGCAGCAGCACATGCGCACGCACACCAACGTCATGCCCTTCCATTGCCTTATCTGCCACAAGCGCTTCAAGCAGAGCAGCCACCTCAACTACCACCTGAAGTACCACACCGCCACCAACATGACCGACGACCAGAAGCTCAAGTATTCCGAGTTGATGCGGGCCATGGGCAAGGAGAGCACGGCTGATCGGACAAGCGATGGCGACGGCGGCGGCCGGCTCTGCCACGAGCAGGCGGCGCCGGAGGAGCTGGTGGTGGACGGCCAAGGAGGCCTGGACGGCCTGGGCAGCGTGGTCGAGGTGGTGTACATGGAGTGAATGCGCCGGCCACGGTGCCTTTTTGCTTGACCGTACACGACAGGCTTCACTGATCACACCTTGTATATGTACTGTCCACGGTTCATTTTAAAAAGATCGCAACCAAAACAAACCAATAAAAGTTTGTCCAACTGCCCACTCGCTTTACTCCCCCGACCAGCAGGACGGCAAGCAGCTCTCTCAGAGTTCGTGATGTCGGTGTGAAATAAAATTCGTTTCATTTACAGTATTGTACATAATATATTGACAAAATTCGTCCATTAGAATATAAGTGTTGTGACAAACTATATAATTTAAAATTACCGAACTAAAAGGTTATCCAAAATATAGCATCGCACAATTAAAATAATAATTACAATTAAGATTTGAAAAGACCAACGACGTCCCTCGGGGCGCACCCCGCTGCACCGCGACCGCGAGCCGCGGCGGCAGCGGCGACCGCTCCTGACAAAGCTATGCTCCGGCGACGGAGGCGTCCTATGTTAAAACAACAAACTAAATAAAACAAATTCATTACATTCTATCTCTATGCGTAATGCAACATCCCTATTTAAAACTCTACCTGACAAGCGCGCAACTATCTCCGAATGAGTCGGAAACTACGTACTGCGTACTATGGAAGGCGGCCCGACGTGGAGAGGCGGCCCTGACGCGAGCCAACCGTCAGGCTCGACTGGCACGACGCCACTCTCTCTTGCCACTGGCTGCGATCGAAACATTCAACATCAGTGTGTGATGACGAGCACTTCAAAGGTAGCCTACTCGTTCCGATTGAGTTAGGGCGCATCTCTGGCATCGGCCATCGAAGAGAGCTGGAGCGCGAGTTGCGATGTCAGCGACCCGGTGCCACATTTCAACAAATGTACGCTAGTGTGCTTAGTGCTGTCTAGATTATCCCCACGCGAAACGTTTTCGTATAATTATATTGGACTTCATTACTCTACGCGTCGTGGCTCTCACACCACGCCTGGCCGCCTCTGCTCGCGTACGCTCTTGTACGACGTTCTACTCCGAGCCCTTCGCTTCGCTTTACCTTGAAAAAGCCCCACTGTTACAACTAACAATATTTTTTCCATTTATCATAAACTTAAATAACATTATTACATATTTAGAATGTTTTTACACGCGTTTATTTATTTTTGTCAATCATAAATTTGTCGCTCGAAAAATGCAACTCGTATAATATCACATAATAATTTTTCGCTAGCATACATATCGGTCTGCGGAAGGGTCGTGCAGTCGGCGCCGCGCCCCGGCACGAGCGGGGCCGGCCAAGACATGAGCAGACGGAGAACGCGTCCCTTACGCAATATTTTTGTACATTTAACGTCAAGTGGAGCGCGCTACTTGGCCGAGCCCCGGCGCGCCGCGGGCGGCCGCTCCGCCTTCGCCTTGGGTTTCTCCTTGGGCTTGTCGGCGGGCTTGGGCGGCGAGCTTTTGTCCGCGGGGCTGCGAGAGGGCGAGGGCGCCTTACGCGGCTTATTCGCCTTCGCCGCCGCCGCGTAGTTGATGGGCTTCGCGCCACCCGCCTCTTCCGGCGGCGGAGACGACCGCTGCAAAAGTCAATTCAACCGTCGTCAACTGCTCGCGCACTCAATTGCTAGCAGAGAGCTTTCAAAGCTGTGAGCTTACCTTGCCGCCGGCCGCGCCCTCGCCCTCGCTCGCCACGCCCATCTCGCCCGTAGCCGCCTTCGCTTCTTTGGGCTCCCTCTTCGCCTTGTCGCCTCGGGCCTTGATGTCCGGCCGCCGCTTGTCCGCCCTCGGCCGGGCCTTGTCGCTGCCGGGCGGCTGCGCGCCGGCCGCGCTCACTTCGGCCGTCGATTCTGCAACTGCATTCTCTCATCATCGACTGAACTAACTGATCTAAAAGTGAACTATCAGTCTGGCCAAGGCGCCACATCTGAAACTCTCCATACCCACTGCCTCCTCGCTGTCGTCGTGGGCGTCCCTAGACGCGGACTCGGAGGATTCCATGTCTTCTGAAGGCTGCTGCTTGGGCTCCTCCGGGTGTGCCCTCTTTTCTGGAAGGACATTAATTCACATATTTTATTATTTGTCAAGCAATGGAAAGAGCAAAGACGCACTGGTCTTCTACTCATCAAAGCAGAGGCACTGACCCGGTGCGGGCCTGGCGCCGCCCGGCACGAACTCGGCGGCCAGCGGGTTGAGCGTCGACTTGGACACGGCCTCCTGCAGCGACGCGGGCGCCGAGCTGCCGCTGAAAGTTGCAGAGCCAGTTAGGAGCGCGCAGCCGACTGCTACCGGGGCGGCGGCGAGGGCAACGTACGAGGGCGCGGGCGCGACGCGGCTTCTCTCGCGCTGCTCGTCCTCGAGCATCGCTTCGATGCACTGCTCCATTAGCGCCTCCTCCTCCAGCTGCTGCATCACCTGCGTCAGAGTGGCCGACATTTCTATCGTTTCATTCGTTGACGGCACGTGGCGTCTCTAGCGAGGAGGTAGCAGATACTTTACTTGCAACTGCAGATAAAAAGTTCACCTGTTTATCAAACTCCTCCAAGTTCTCCATCCACATGTACTCGCCAAAGTCGGCAGCCGAGAAGCCGGCTTCGGCCGCGGCGTAATTTCCGCCGCCCATCACGTATCCTGCGCCGCACACCACACAACACCCATTAGAGTCAAGCTGTGCTCATTCACAAGCACGAGAGATACAAAGTCCAGAGAACAAATTAATTGAGTTTATTGAACATGAGAGGCTGTTTACCCTCCCAGAAGGCAAACAGTACAGCACAGGCATGGCAACATTTCTCCTCAGAGCTAATGACAAAACCAGTCTCGCTCTGTGAGACAAGCTTTTGAACAGCACTCCTGGCTAACATACTTACCACAGCATTGCCTGTCATATACAAAGAGTGCCACTTCCCACTAAATGTTCATACACTCACCGCTCATTGGGGCCCCTCTGGGCATGTGTACTGGGTATACTGGACCAGTGGGCCTCAACACGCCTGCATCCCCACTGCCCACTATGCCACCACCCACACCATTGTCTATTATCACGCCATTTGGCTGGAAGCATTCATTGTTTGTTTGTAATGTCTGGATCCTTGGAAAGACAAGTATCAAATGATCCTTCATTCTCTATCTGTTGCTGTAACTTTTGAAACATTTCAAAGTGAAATACCTGCCACTGTCCATTGTCCTCATTTCCATAATATGCTCCAACAGTGCCAGTCTCTGGTATTTTCATATTGCAGCACTGGACTACACAGCGTAAACAGATACTAAGTATAGTTTAATAATTTGTAAATGTAGGCACTCTTCTCATAAGTTGATCAAAGAATTTGGTTTGAGGTAATCTGTTTTTCATCTCTGGAAATCACTGCATCTAAAAATAAACATTTCTAATATTTAATCTTTTAAATACTTTTACTAAACAAATGGTGGCCATTCTATTGCTATTTAAATAACAACCAATAAATATTTAAATTAAAATGCCTAATTGTATTTATGAAATATTTTTGTCTTTTCATCATGATAAGAACTCTTATAAAACTAAATGTGTGTCCTTTATTCTATTCTCATAAGAATATCTTCTTGAGCATGTTAAATAAATAGATATACATTGTTTTCATTATGCAATGTATAAAAGAGTATATACTGCAAGTGCTGCCAAAAAATCTTATTGGATGATAACATCCATAAGACAATGATGTTTATGATAATGAAACAATATATTATTTCCATGTGATGCATTTGGAGGACACATGCCTTGTAATTGAGTAATAGCATCCTATCAATTGTTTATTAAAAATAACAATAAACAAGGCATAGAGCACTACGTTCTGATTACATTAATTAATGAGGTATGTAAATTGGTGAACGCGAAATACATGTAGACGGATGCTGCTTTAGTTCCTATTTTCACAAACTATCACTTTTTATATCTAAATATAAAAACACGACAACTTACCTGCTGTAAAAATAGACTAAGACCTACTTTTTAATGATGAACTTTCACAATGAATTAGTAGAACTCTGCATTAATTTCAACGCAGTATATTTCTATAAGTAGTCTACGCAAGCAATTTTCGCTGCATAAAATTGAAAGCGAAAACACGTGTGTAAAATAATAAATTATATGAAAAGGAACTTACGTATCAAGCACAATTTATACACGATATTATAACTATTCTACTATTATTACGTGTTCCCAATAAATTATGGCTAATTCGTTGTACGATAAAATTGTTTCATTAACACTTAGGAATAACCTAAAATTAAGACTTCAACAACACCCAAGAGTGGTCGTGGCGCAAATGGCGACCATAATGAACTTAGTCAGATTTGTACCCAAAATAACTTCACTGCAGCTAAATACCGGCTTTTGTCTTAAATTTTGTTTAATTATTGTTTTGAATTATTTTGATGGTGAATTATTTATTTAATTAACGTTCTAAAAGAGTAACATGCTCTTGTTAATTTAGATGAAGCCAAAACTGTGTCAATTTGTCATTTTGTGAGTGACAATTGTTGTTCGTAATTCAAAAATTTTGTTAAAATAGAATCTCTTTTCAATCAATATTAATTCATATTTGAAACAATAATTATTTACTGTTTACAATTCATCATCTGCACTCTATAGGCCGACTAAACATCGTCAATGACCGTAAATGTGTTCTGAGGATTCACCAACAAGATCTGTAGTCGAATGATTACATCCATTTTGGTTTTTAATTTTTTTATAGAATCAGAAGTAAGATTCTGAAAAAATATTAATAATTACTTTCGATTGTTTGCCAAACAAGCAACAACTGGTTCTATCCATGGATACCCCCAGACCTTGCAATGTAGGAAAAACCTCTGCTAGCTGATTCCAAAGAGTGGTGGTATGCGGCACATAATACCTTAAAATACGCTCAGTTGTGAAACAACAAACACCACGGTGTCAATGATGAATTCTCCTTCTTTAGTATTGACATCAATATTGTTCACAAGAGTATTATAGAATAAGAATTTTATATTTAACTTATTAACATTATAAAAACTACTGTAACAAAAAAGTTTGTGATTTTTCAAATGATAATTTATTTTTTTCTTCTAAACACTTTGACTTGTAAGGGAAGTTTCAGCTGCAACACACTGCCACCTGCCTGCTTTACATGAGATGCTCCTGTCACTTTTACTTTAGTCAGAAGAGTTCTTGGAGCTACTTTGGTTGCATCGCACACAATATCCATAGATATTTTGAAATTATTCATTAAAAGTAATAAAACAACAAAATGACAGAATGCTTTGTCCTTGTATTCAAGCGGGCGACCACGTTTGTTACTTGTTGATGTGGTGAAATTTTCCATTATTATTTTGTTCAATGTTATAGAACTATTACATACCATGTAATTTTTCTTATTAATATCTTTCATGGTTGCAGTGAAGAATTTTGCTAAACTACTTGCATACAGACCAAAAACTCTTTGCATTCTTGTGGGATTATTATCCACAATTCCTTTTATGGATGGTATTATGTCTTCACTTAAATCTTTACCATCTATTTCTGTTATGATCTTGTCGAAATCATTTTCATTGATTATTTTCTTTGTGTCATAAACATCCTTAACACTTACAGCCAACCTGTTAATGGGTGGTATGTAGAAGTCATCTGATTGTGTGTTGTTGTCATATGTGGATATGTCTATCTCACTCAAACTAACATTTTCAATTATTTTCTCAACCTGCCAACAATACCGAAAATATATTTCCAAATTTCGACATTATTTACCAAATCCTTTTGGAATGAAAATTAGTATATTGTCGTACACAAGAAAATTAACTTAATACTAACCTGTTGGGTTACTGTTTCAACATTCATTTTTAACTTTTCCTGTTGTTCCATTTGTTTTTTCTGTTTTTTTGAACCAAACTTTCTGCTTAATTCTAGGTTACTGGTTTCTAGGAGTTCAGTAGCATTCATATCGTTATTAATTGCAGGTTTTAACTCAACATGGCTAGGTTCTATTATGCGGACTTTACCCGTATTTCTATCGCGAGCAATTAATAACGTTTTACCGATAGGTTCGTTTTCTTCCTGTCCCGTGTATAATATATCTTCTAGTTGTGCTAACACCGTTTTTCTATCGTTATCTTCATTGGTATACAGTGAACAGTCTGTATCATGAAATTGGCTAGTAATGTAAGCATTTTGAAAGTTAACTAATATTGGACACGAAGAACGTTTAGGATACACTACGTCCGCTGTTAATTCTGTCATTATTACTAATAAAATCAATTATAATAAATATAAATTAATTGTAACACACGTGACACTACTATTTCTAGGTTACTTGTACATTCAAAACATAAAGAGGTTTTTTTTTAATCGCAGTTTGTTAAGTAGGGTTGAGAATTTTGACTGCCAGTTTTAGATAAAATAAATGTACCTATAATGATAAAAATAAAACAACAGTAACAATTTAGGCCACGCTCACGTCCTGCTCCCGAACTTGACGATCCTACTACATTGATACTGCCGCCGCGTGAGAGTACTTCTGGGCCGCAACCATATACGACGACCTCGAAGGCAAAAGCTGTAGTTTCATCCGCTGGGCCTCTCCAGAATTATCCGGGAGTCTCACCCGGTGGGCTATGACCGCGAGCGGCGCCTAGGCCCCAGGCACAACCTACCATTGCAACACCACGGGCCGAGTTCTATTACCGGCCCTCTTTTCTTCGGGCTATACTGGGCCCAATCCAATCACCGCTCTGTTTCCACATCAGGCGCACCTTCCCTGTCACTTAAAGGACCATCAAGGACGAACAAGCTAACGACATGGACTTCTCCGGGTCTCAGACCACAACTCACATTCTCGATCCTTTCGTTCAAGATTTGAATTTAAAGAGTAGCAAAGTTTAATAGTGATGTTAGATTTCAATTATTGTCGTCGTTGTGTCTGCTGTAAAAAACGCCGACAAGAACGTGCTAAACGTCGGCAAACAAAAAACGCGCTTAATCAGTCTTACTTTATCCTATTTTATTTTTAATATGTATATTCGTAATATAAGTACGAAAAAGTTTGAAATATATTATTTTTATGAATATTATATACTTTCTTATAAATAACACATTATTATAGTAGCTTTATTGCATTAATTACTAACAGAAAGCTTGTTGCAGCGAGTTTCGAAATCATTTTCAAGTTTATACCTATTAGATGATTATTTAAATACATAAAGGCAATCCACGTACATATTAACAAAAACTTCCATATACTTATAGACAGCTGTTTTCTACAAGTATCACTGAAGTCTTAACTTTGTTTCTGCTACTAACAATGGAGTACTGGATAGAATTAAGAATTCATTTTATTATAATTGAAACAACAATTAGGTAAAAAATTATTGTAATTAATTCATCATTATTAATATTTCTTACTCTTTATAATTTACAAAGTTATAAATTTAATTATTTTTCTCAAGTATCTCATTTAACAAATTTAAGCATGGTCTTCGAAATGGTGATGTATGATTATTAACAACATCTTGTAATACATTTAAATTTAAGTGAGTTTTTGCATTTTGTAAATAAGTTAACAAAAGTCTTCCATATTGCTTATCTGTAGTGCATATTTTTGAAGAATCATTAAGTTTAAGAAGTATAAAACTGTCAATCATTTCATTTTTTAGGCCATTTTTATAACAAGCATGAATTGTATAAATGTGTCTTACGAATGTATCAATTGAAATATCAGAGACTACAAGCATTTTCAAAATGCCACTTTGTTCTTCTGGGCTAAGCACTGACACAAATTCTTGTAAAAAGCTGGGTGCAAGTTCACTGCTTAATACATTTTGCAATAGAATATGGAAATGTCTTGTATGGAGTTTATGAGCTTGTACCATTACATCTAATGACATATGATTTTGGTGATGTATTAGATATTTTGGTAAAAAGTATTTAAACAAGTTTTCGATAGATTTTGAGTTTATCTCATTGTTTAGTATACTATGGCACAGTTCCTCATCAGATGTATTAGACATATAATTATAGTCTAACTCTTGATTACATTGTGTTTGCATTTCATGTGAACTTTCAGAAATATTAGTCATGTCTTGAGAGTGAAAAACACACGAAAATCTATGTTGCCATGGATTATTTGTCTCATTTTTGTTAGCCAATTCTATGCATTGTTGAAAGAGTACTATAGAAGATGTTGAAAATTGATACATTTTCATGTTTATACATAAAAGCACATGAAATATATATAGGTCAGGCTAAAGAGTACTGTACTTAGTAGTAAATATATTGATAGAACACTTTAAAGTTTTAGAATCACAGATATTAGATATTATTTCTTCTCAATCTCCAAAGTTCCTTCAACGTATAGTACTGAGTGGGGCTGCTTATACAGTACTACGTAAACTTTCTAATTGCTTCCAAACACTTCAGATTCTTCTTATTTTTTGGCAATTTTTGCAGTGTCAGTATAATAATATTTACATAAATAACAACATATTTTCTGATTAAATCTAATTAATGGTTTACGTATACAAACTATGGTTGAAAAAGTCCTTTGTATATTTACAAAATATATTAGGGTTTTAACTTTTTGTAGTTCTTATTTTTTGGCTTCTGTGACCAGCTTTTCCTAGCGGTGAGCGGTCACAATTTTGACAGTGTCAATAATCAGTATAATGATCAGCATGTTATATGATCAGGTTTTTCAATATATCACTTGTGACTTATTACGTATCGGATAGACCATGACAATTGACAAAGTTTGATTTGGTAAGGCTTCAAGAGGCAACTTCGAGCCATTTTAAACATTTATATGATGTTGTTTGTTGCAAAGGATCACGCTGTGAGGACGTTCGCCTGAATTACATTTAGTGGAGTAATTGGATACGTATTGGAAGTGTACCGTGAGTCATTAAAGATTGTTAACATTCTATCCAAGTGTTTATACAATGCTGACCATTTGCTCTTTAACCTACGCCCGACATGTAGTGATAGATTCATTAATCAAACTGTTTTATTTTTTAAATAAATATTTTCATCGTTTTCCGTTTCAATATTGTTAAGAGGAATTTTACACTTTTATAAGAGTACTTCTAATGCAGTTGTGGAGTAATACTTTTCAATGTATCAGGATTACAACAAGAGCATTTGGTAATTGTACAAATAGTTCTCTTCTTCACCAACTTCCGTAGCTGGCTGTGCGCCGTCACTTGCGAATCTCTTCTTTCCGGGAAGTGCGACAGAGTAGATTGCAATAGTTGCCCGCAGCCTTGGTAAGGCAGTAATACGTGGGTAGTTGGCAGGTGCTCACTTTGGGTTAGATGCCGGATTTATGCACCCACATTTAACCGGTATTTCTTAAAATGAGTTAATAATTGGCATAATTAATGTCGCATTGGTGGCAGTGAGAGTAAGGCTCGTGCTAAGTAAAACAGGATTCCTACTAGGATAGCATAGCTCGAAGCGGGTCGCTCTAGTTTTTGCTGCAAACTAGTGAAGAATTCTCGTTTCGTTGATACGGAAGCCGATAAGGCATCGCCACTTGGCTAACGAGCGCGCAGGCATTTGTGGACGAATCTTCTTTCATCCGATTTGCCGTTTGTGGAGTCATAAAAACATTTTGCACAAGAGGCAGATGTTGCTCTTTCTGAGAACCTGCGCGATGCGCAGTTACGCCAGGCGTCGGACATTCCTAACGTACCTACTGTTGACTGTAACTAGGGTTGTCCAAATTCAGACGCAAGACGCAAGGGTCTTGGTCTTGGTCACAAATGCAACACCAAGACTAAGCCTGCAAGACTCTTGCGTCTTCCAGGACCTTTTCATGGAGTACGTAGGTATAACAGTTGGAGGTATCTATTGGGTACGCTTAGGGACTCTATGAGGCGCAAAAAACAATATTAAAGAATATGAAAAACCTATGCGCAATACGACCAATACCATAAACATACAAAGCGTATGGAAATATCCATTAAAAAAACAGAGTGCATTCATTTTTGTAGTCGGATGATCCTTTTCCTGAGCCGTTCTTGAGTTATAAATAGTGTAAGTAATAAACGGAACTATTAGAAGGTATAATATAACCAAAATAACGACCTAGCGAGAAGGGTATTTTTGTGTGTGTATGTTAAAATGATTATTTCTGATGTTCTGAGGTACACGCAATCAAAAAAATTCTGGTGACGTGACCTTGACAGTGACAAAAATTTATTGTCACCTTAACAAAAGACCCCAGTGCACATACGGGTATAATAATACAAAATTTATTACAATAGAACCTGCAAAAAACATTTGTAAAACTAAGGGAACAAGGAGAGCCGACCAAAAATGTAAACAAAAAAAAGTTGATTTAAACACGGAAATCTCAATTCCAGTCATTTCCAATAGAGCTGTACTTTGAGTCTAACGTAATAATAGTTTTTATTAATTCTTGTTGTTCTTCGAAAACGTATAACTATAATAATTTGATATTAGTGACGACAATTCAATTTGTTCCAGTCCGAGTGGTGATAGTTTGACTTAAAAGCAATATTGTTAAGTTTTTTGAATGATTTAATGCGTCCGAAACTGCCTTGTATAAATAGTGCCGATATAAAAAGACTGAAATAAAAATGAAAAACAGAAACTCTTCAGGCATAAACATCTAATATCTTTTCTCAAAAGTGAATTACAAATATTATTTTTTCTCATTAAACCTTTTGACATTATAAACTAATTCATGCTATGCTTATTCAAGCTCAAAATGTTCCTATTCTGATAGGTTTTTAAAGGATCTGATGTAAACTTAAATAAATAGCAATAATCTAATAGGTAATTGCAAGACTTGCAAAACTCTTTCTGCAAAACCAAGACCAAGACTTGAAGCGCAAGTCGTAAGACCAAGACCAAGACCTGGTGCATTGGCGCAAGACCAAGACTGGCTAAGTCTTGTCTTGGTCTTGCATTTGGGTAACACTAACTGTAACCTATTTAAAAAGTACTCACTATCTTCACCGAGTGATTGAAATGCGATTGTTGCCATGTAAATATTTGTCCGTTATCAGACGACGGAATGTCAGAGTCGGTCGCCGAGCGCCAACAATCAATATTTATAAATAAATGACCCGCAAATGGGACGATCAGCGTTAGAAGCGCGAACGAAGTGATGCATCGACAGAGTAAAGTCCGCAAGAGGCTCGTCGACCCCCGCGCTCCACACAATTTACATTTATTTCTGCCATGCTGACACGCTAATCACACTGCTTCGTCCGGAGTGGTATACTTGCACGCAGTGACTTACAGAATACTAGCGAGATACGGTACTAGCACTTTGATTCATTGAGGGAGTTAGGCTACCGGAGGCCCATTTAGTTAAACCGAAACACGTGCACGGCTCTCTCACTGTAAACGCCACGCATGAGCCAAAGCTTGTTTCATAAAGTGCACTTTTGCAGAAAGATGCTGCTGGCGCTACTGACGGTGGTGAGCGCGGCGGCCGGGCTGGCGGCGCAG
The DNA here is from genome assembly GCA_018230265.1 of Delias oraia. NCBI lineage: Eukaryota > Metazoa > Arthropoda > Insecta > Lepidoptera > Pieridae > Delias > Delias oraia. The sequence continues at coordinate 4,582 of DWCF01002721.1, read as the reverse complement.
CATGGACCGCGCTGCGGCTACGAGGTCAGATGTTCGCTTTGCCTGAATTGCTTGCTCTGAGTCGGCGGAGGTAGTGGCTTTGGCTTCGATAAGATTTGTGAGAGTGAGTACTGAGAGGCGACCTCGACAGAGCTGCGACGCGGTGCGGCCGGGCGCGCTCAACGTGCACATCGTGCCGCACACACATGACGACGTGGGCTGGCTCAAGACCGTCGACCAGTACTACTACGGCAGTACGTATTCTCCTTTTGCGTCTTTGCATTTTCACACGGATTGCTGGAATCAGGCACCATGTGCCACGAAGCGAGAGGTATTGGTTTCGAATCCCGGTCCGGACAATTATAAATTGTAATTTATTTGGCATCTGCAAGGGCTTGACAATAGTTGGACGAATGTCTTAATACTGTCGCACCCGTGGGAGAGCCTTGCTGGAGCAAATGCTGATGCCCTTATTGGGCCGGCTGGTCCGAAGTGATACCAGGGGCCCATAGAATACTCAGCGTGAAATGGTACTTGTATTATGTTTCGCAGAGTGACTGAGGATATCGAAGACGCGTGGCGCGTTAGTTCTTGGGCGGCGATGCTCTCTTACCATATAGGAAATCCACCTGCTCTGTTGTCTCCTATAGAATAATAAAAAAACCGCTTCACATCCACACAAAGTGCCCAAAACTACAAAAACTAAAACAATTTACAAAGAATCTTCCAACCTAAATGAGAGCTGCGATTTGCAATGATTTCAGGCCGGAACAACATCCAAAAGGCGGGGGTCCAATACATCCTAGACTCGGTTGTGAAGGAGCTCTGGGAGGACCCCAAGAGACGGTAACGTATGTTTTCTATACTAGAAGCCAAGTGCATCAGAAGGAAAGAAATTGCACTCCAGAGTGCCTTTAAAAACCACATTGCTTGCCATCCAGCAACCGTGTCTGGTCTCCTAGCTTGCGATACTCGTTTGTTCAGTTTCATATACGTGGAGACGGCCTTCTTCTGGAAGTGGTGGACGAGGCAGGGCGCGAGCGTGCGGCGTCGGGTACAGGCGTTGGTGCGCGAAGGGCGGCTGCAGTTTGTGGGCGGTGCCTGGAGCATGAACGACGAGGCAGCCTCGCATTACCAGAGCACCATCGACCAGTTTACCATAGGCCTGCGGTGAATACTGGCTGGAGCTAAGTGTGGCGGGCCCGGTAAGACAGAGACTCAGAGAAGCTCCGCTGTGCAGGAAGCTGCGGCAGACGTTCGGCTCGTGCGGCATCCCGCGCGTGGGCTGGCAGATCGACCCGTTCGGGCACTCGCGCGAGTTCGCCTCGCTGCTGGCTGCCATGGGCTACGACGGCCTCTTCCTGGGCCGCATCGACTTCCAAGACAAACGCGCCCGCCTCGCCCAGCGCCGCATGGAGCTGGTGTGGCGCGGCGACGACGACTTGGGCGCGGCGTCGGACTTGTTCACGGGCGTGCTGTACAACACCTACTCGCCGCCAGCCGGCTTCTGCTTCGACGTGCTCTGCGATGACGAGCCCATCGTGGACGACCCCAGCTCGCCCGCCTACAATGTTGAGCAGCGGGTGAGTTCTCGGCCAGCGGCCTGTCCCTCTGCAGCAGTCGGCGCCGTCTTTTTACTGCCCTTCCTCCGCATATTCGGTAGACCATAGCAGGACAATTTACCATACTAAACGATTAATACTGAGGCCAATAAGGAGCGACGTGTAACTGACGAGTTTTTTTTGTAAAATATTTGTGGATAAGGTCCGACGCAGTTTTAGAATACTGTTAGTGGGTCGCGCGAGCCTTACAAATAAACGATTGATTTCCATTGAAGGTGGAAGAGTTCTTAGCGATCGCAAAGAATATATCCAAATGCTACAGAACAGAGAACATCCTCATGACCATGGGCGAAGACTTCCATTATCAAGACGCCGAGATGTGGTTCCACAACTTAGACAAACTTATCAAGTGAGTCCTCCTCGCAAGGGAAGGGGCGCTCGACTCTTTCATGCACTAGACTGCATCTTGCATGCCTCCATTGGCATGCATGATTTACGATTCCAATATCAGTGTTGATCGAATCTACCGGTACACAAAGAGGCATTATTGGTCCTGCTCAGCGAAGTGTAACCACTCCCACACACGGCGTTGTGCTCAGAGCGGAAGCAGTTGATGGTGCTAAGCGCCGTCTCTCGTTGGCTCTTTCGCTTAGTCACTGCATTGAGTAGCTTTGCGCAGAAGCGGGCTAACTTATGTATCCAAATACCAGTGCTTGTTATCCAAAGTTAAAGTTATTTTTAGAGCCTTTAAAGACCAAGAGTTAGTTTCTGATTTCCCGTCATCTCCTCTGACTAGTTGAAACATTCTTCCAACATCTACTAACAACTACTAACATCGGCAGCAGTAGTGGGTAGGTAGTCGAGATAAGCACATTCAAACCGTGGGATGCATCAACAAGGTCGGCTGTCTCGAGTGGCTGTGCCGGCTCGAGCGAGTTGCGCAACGTGACCGTGGGTTTTCGATTGCTTGAGCTTGAGCTCGAGTGGCTGGGCGGCCCGAGCGAGTTGCGCAACGTGGCCGTGGCGTTTTCGAGTGCTCGAGCTCGAGCTCGAGTGGCTGGACAGTCCGAGCGAGTTGCGCAACGTGGCCGTGGCGTTTTCGAGTGTTTGAGCTCGAGTGGCTGGGCGGCCCGAGCGAGTTGCGCAACGTGGCCGTGGCGTTTTCGAGTGCTCGAGCTCGAGCTCGAGTGGCTGGACGGCCCGAGCGAGTTGCGCAACGTGGCCGTGGCGTTTTCGAGTGTTCGAGCTTGAGTGGCTGGACGGCCCGAGCGAGTTGCGCAACATGGCCGTGGCGTTTTCCAGTGCTCGAGCTCTGAGCTCGAGTGGCTGGGCGGCCTGAGTGAGTTGTGCAACGTGGCCGTGGCGTTTTTGAGTGCTCGAGCTCGAGTGGCTAGACGGCCCGAGCGAGTTGCGCAACGTGGCCGTTGTGTTTTCCGAGTGCTCGGGCTGGAGTGGCTGGCCGGCCCGAGCGCGTTGCGCAACGTGGCCGTGGCGTTTTTGAGTGCTCGAGCTCGAGTGGTTGGCCGGCCCGAGCGCGTTGCGTAACGTGACCGTGTCGTTGTCGAGTACTCAAGCTCGGGTGCTGCAATGAAAAGCTCGATTAGCTGATAAGTCATTCGAGGTCTTTCAATGCCCCAATATGTATTCAATTCACGCCATTGGGTATATCTGGGCAATAACTCGTTAATCCGTTATTTGTTAATTAACGACGTTAACATTTTGATTAATGGTTAACTTTTGAAAATGGTTAATTAAATGCCTACTATGTACTTACCATACGGCACCACAGCGCGGCGGGGCAAAAACAGCTAACAGGCTCAGACAAGTATGAAACGAAACGACAAGTGCCGGGCGACGCATAAAACAAAATCTAACTAAACTAAAAGTAGATATATTTTGCCGTGCGCGTGCAAGTGAATAAACTGCAGAGATTTTTTTTCGTTTCATCGTTTTACTACTTAGTGCCGGTGCTTAGAGTGACGAGTGTTTTGTTTATTGTTATTTTACATATACCATTTTTATTTTGCTGTCGACATTTTCTCTTTTATACAAAGAGATATTGCTACTAACTTGTAACTTTTTTTAACTTTTGTGAATTCTTGCTGTTGTCCAATCACTAAAGATCGTTTTATCTGTACGGGTGAGTGTCATAGAAGAACATTTTTTATGAAATTCTGATTTTATCAGTTTAAAGAATTCATTAAAGGCGTATCTGTATTATTGCGATACTTTAAATAATTAATATTGTTTACTACATTATTTCTAAATTTCTCAATTCTTTTCTGAAATTCCGTCCTTCTAAATTTATCGATACGTTCAGTATCCAAGGAAAAGTTCAAGCAAATCTCGGATCACTACTACCGACGATTGCAGCAACTGTCAACTAGTTAAAATTTTTTAAATGTATGGATCTAGTAAATGACACATATTTAGGCAATTCCCTATTAAAGAGCATAAAGAAAAGGTTTGCAACACACGCTAATGATGAAAAATGTAGAAGATGCCTTACGACAAGAAGCAGTGGAAAAACGAAATTAATAAAAAAATAATTATTGTTCCATATTCGCCACTTATTTCAAAATCGTTCAAGACACATTGCAACGTTGAATAGTGCAATTCAGTTAAGTCCATAAAATATATTTGCAAATATGTCACGAAAGGCAGTGATATGGCGGTGTTTGGATTACAATCCTCGAATAGTTGGATGAAAATTCACGCTATTAAGTTGGTCGTTATGTGAACTGTAATGAAGCGATTTGGCGTATATTCGCATTTCCCATTCACGAACGTATCGTACATATCGTGCTGCATATGAAGAATTGAAGCTATTAGAAAACGGTAGTCATTGGGATACGACAATCGCTGAAGCCATCAAACCCATGTAACCTGTGTTACAAATACAAGGATAATATCTCAGAAGATAGTTTATATCAAATTCGTGTCAGTTCTAACTACAAAAATAACGAATGGTTGAGTGAGCGAGCAATTTTAGCGGCTAAGAATAAAGATGTAGATGACCTAAACTACATAATTCAAAATAA
>DWCF01002720.1:0-22651 GCA_018230265.1 Delias oraia | reverse complement strand
TCTTTTCTACATAATTAAATCACTTAAATATATAAGATACTTTATAAAAAAAACATCGAAACATTGTATATTATGTAGATATTTTGCTAAAACTGGATTATAATAAATATAACGAAAAACTTACGATTTTCCGTTTCCGGCATAACTTTGCAAACCATTATGGCACGTAATTCTCGAGTACATTCACGTGCGTAAATGCCCGCGTCCGACCATGCACTAACCGGCCGTGGCATTGCTACTAGTGTTTATCACCTACGGAGAGAGCATTGAGAAAAATAAAAGCTTTTTTCCAGATGACCGATAATCCACTCTTATAGTGAGGTTTGATCTGTGTCGCATATTACTTGAATGGATTAAGTATGATGCTTTGATTTGGAGGTACATTTTTTATTCGATAGCGGACAACGAAGCAGGTGGATCTCCTATTTGATAGTAGAACACCGCCATGTATAACCGCGCCACAGTCCGCGCATTGGTTGTGTTGCTGTCTTTTTAAGCCACTTATGCGGCGCTTTTAGATCGGATACTAATATAAAGTTAGAGTTTGTTTGTGTATTGCTATGGTAATGGTATGTTGGAGGCCCTTATAAATGCCGCTTAAGCGCCGTGAAAAGCCGGCAGCACAACCAATTCACGGACTTTGGCGCGGTTGTTCATAGGCGGCGGTATTCTCTTACGATATAGGAGAACCACTTGCTCCGTTTTCCGCTATATTATATATAAAAAAGCTACGCTACTTTAACAATGAGAATTATATGATTGAATTATTAAGGCAAAATATAGTTTGTTAATACCTATCAAAAGTCCAGGACAGAATATAAATTTCATAGTTATAAGGCAAAACAACGTTTGCCAGGTCAGCTAGTTTTTTATGTACACCTAAACGGGGTATCTGCGTCCCCTGATCATAAGATCACTCTCTTACAGTACAGTCTCTGTACAGTCGCGTCGCATTCTTCGCTTTGGTGATGTTGTAGGCTTTTTGCGTCGATTCAGCTGTTTTCTTTGACGGGCCTTCGGTATACTCATTCAATTAAATGTCGTACAAATTTATATATTTTAGTATTACAATTGTCATACTTCCTGTTTGGTTCGTCATTCCTGTTTTGTTGATTGGCTTAATTAAAATTACAAATAAAAAAAGTGGCGTAAAAAGGGAACACAAGCAATGCGCGGAATGCGGCGCGGTTGTTCATGGGCGGCGATGTTCTTACGATATATTAGACCCTTCTGCTCCGTTATCCATCATAGAATTAAACTCCTAAGAAGAGTGGCTAGGTTAAAATCATATTTTCGTTTGAATTTCGAATGCTAAGTACTTGAATTGAAATGTGGTCGGTCTGTTAGATCGACTCATTTCCGTTAACTACGATCGACCAGTTCAGTAATCTAGAACTTTTATAAAAAGTACTTACTTTACTTATAAAATAAAAACAAACGAAATACGAAAGATTTAATTGCCATATTAGGCTAGCAAAATTTATAGATATCTTTTTTTATCGTACAGCGGGCAACGAAAATAGGTGGTTATTCTATGGTAAGAGACAACGGCCGCCCATAGACAACTGTGCGATTATCTGAGATTTAGTTGTTTCCAATTTTTTACACCGCTATTGTATTAAAATTTGACGAGTCTCTCATATTTTCACTCACTCAATGACACACTGTACGAGTACGATGGTATTTTGTGACCCATTGTTATCACTGCGAACGAACCTGCTCAAAAAGTGCATCAGCATATACTTCAGCATGACTCTCCCACAGGTAAGACAGTGTTAAGAAACTCGCCTAGATACTGGAAGACCGAAAAACTATGTTTTCTTCAGATCGGATCGAACCCGGTATCCCTGACTTCGCGTTAGCTTACAAGACGGCCACGAGATTTCAGATTCAGATATACTTCATATAATAGTCAGATATAGTATAGCCGATAACGGAGTAGGTAGACCCTATGTGGTAAGAGAATACCGCCGCCATGGACAATCGCGCCACAGTCCACGCATTGGTTGAGATAACGGCCTTTTACGCTACTTAAGCGACATTTTTTTAAGAGCCGATATCCTCTCACTCTATGAAACACAGTACAACAGTACCATTTCACGCTGAGTCTTCTATGAGCCCGTGATATCACTTCGGACGAGCCGGCACAATTAGTGCGTCAGCATATCCTATTGCATGGCTCTCCCACGGGTGAGTATTGTATTCTTGAAAGGAAAATAGAAGAGATAGTTGTTTACCGGGAACCTAGAAAAAATATGGCCTATCCGGTGTGTACGCAGAAGCCTGGACCACTTAACCGTTTTAATCATAATCTGTAGATTATTTATGTATAACGGATGTTTTAATTATCTTCCTCATAATATTGGGGTCACTGCTGAAAGTTTATAGAAGAATTTAGAAAAAGAAGCCTCGAGTTCATATTAATAAATAATTATTACATAATAAAGTATCATTTCAATTGTAATACTGGCATTATTGAATTATGATTACCAATAAATCTGTGACATAATACAAGATTATTGGAAAATTTATAGTTGTCTTGGAAAAATTACAAAAATGTTATGATCTTATCAATAACTGCCTTAGTACGTAGTAGCATAGAATTTTTTAATTGTAATATTTTTAGTAATAACTATTTAATTAAATATTTTAATGATTTTTAAATAAATTGAGATTTGGAGCATTTATTATAAATATTTTCTTTGAATCAGGGAGGCAAAAGAGCAGCAGACTCTTTTAGGAGAAGCAGTCCTCCGCCCATGGGCACTTGTAGCCCATGCTGAACTGCATAAGCGTAGCCGGGCTTTTTACTAAAAAAAAAGTATCCCCGTAGTTGCGCTCTTTTTTGAAGGTTCCTTTATCGTATTGGTTTGTGATTCCCGAAACAGTACAAATACTGTTGCATTCTGATATTCTGTGAGCACATGGTATCACTTCGAATGAGCTGGCCCAATTATTACGCCGGTATATGTTTCAGTCACATCTGAAATTGATCGGTTAACATTGTATGAAAACTTGTTTTTTTTTAATGTGTACGTTAAAGATCAACGGAAACATTAAACTTAATCCTTTATACAGTAGAAAGCAAGTACTGGCAAGAACGATTAGCTAATCGCTTAAGTTAAATATAACTTCTAAAAATAAATGTGGTAATTTTAGCATTTTCTACAGCCCGCCTTTTCTCTTGCTAGGATTCCAGTCACTGGCGCCGCACAACGCCACAATAATAACTTAGGCACTGAACATTTTTTAGGGTTTTCAACGAAGAACTATTTATTTTTAGTTGATAAAAATGAATATGGCATTTGTTTTTTTTATAGTATAGCGGACAACGGAGATGTGTCTCCTATATGTTAAGAGAACACCAGCGCCCATGGACAACCGCGGCACAGTCCGCGCAATGCCACTTAAGCGGCATTTTCACTCACCCAGCAAAACATAGTACAAGTATCGTTTTACGTTGAGGACTTCTGTGAGCCCGTGGTATCACTTCGGACGGGTCGGCCCAATTAGACTGTCCGCATATGCTTCATGCATATGCATGGCTCTCTTATGGATGAAAAAAAATTATTTATTACAATTTTAAACATAACTTACTAATAATTTTACCAAATTTGCATATATAAATTACACATCAAACGGTGTTTACTAAGTTATATAAAGATGTTTGTCCTTTTTTATCTATGTGAATATTAAATGTTTATTTTGGCAATTATTCAGACAATACTTAGTATTTATAGAATACTCAGCATGAAATGGTGGTTTTGCAAAGCGAGTGAGAATATCAGAGGTCCTAAAAAGTGCCGCTTTAGCGTAAAAAGCCGGCAGCACAATCAATGTTACGACTGTGGTGCAGTTGTTCATGAGCGGCGGTGTTTTTTTATCATATAGGAGATCCATCTGCTCCGTTGTCCGCTACAGAATAAAAAAAATAAAATTATGTTCTAACAAAGAAAACAGTCTTGATCTTTTTAATAATTACTTTTCAACCCTATATCATATTTGTCAAAGAAGTATCGACACTTTCAATTTGCAACGACTAATGCATTGAAATGAAATTATTATATTCTTATTACATTAAAATAACAAATATCATTAAACATAAAGTTTCATCATCATCATCATCAGCCTGTTCAAGTTCACTGCTGGACATCCACAAAGACATAAAGTTTAAAGAAAATTATTTATCTACTAATATACAAAAGTTACCCTGAAAAGAACATTCGGATTATAATTTATTACATGTACATATTTAAAATATATCAAAATGCAATAGACATATTTAATATTCAATATTTTTTGAATATGCATTCAATGTATCAAAGTCAAAGAACTTTTATTTCTCATATGATTACAGCCATTGAAGCCATAAAATTACAAACACTTTAAACAGTTAAAAAATTTAGTTAAGTTATGTATGTGTTTAGTTTAATATAAGAAATCCAATTCCTACGTTAATCGTCTACTTTAATCACCACTATAATATCCAAATATTATTCTATTTCTTAGAAACTATAATACTTTCTAGCAAAACCTTCAAGAAAAGAGCGTACACATTCCTTAAAGGTCGGCAATGCACCCGTGCCTCTGCAAAGACTGGGCGTGTCCATGGGTGGAGGACCGCTTACCTTAGGTGAGCCTGCTCGTTTGTCATCAATTAAATTAAAAAAACTGTCTTATTCATATAAGATTAAAAATTGTATGTTTGAGTAATACAGCTATAATAAATAAATAAAATTAATTCAAATAACGAAAAAATTTATAAAGTGATGTTTGGTAGAAGTATTAGCAATTTTGTGGGATCTTTTTAAAATATTCAATGTTTTACCATGCCCCTACTTCAAAGCTAAGGTAATCCTGATCTGTGACAAGATGGTATATAAATTGTCTACAAGTCTAGTTCGTACTATTTTTAGAACTAGAAACATTCCTAGAGGACATTAAGCTTCACAACACAATGTTTTTGTTTCAAACAACAATGATAATGTATTCAGTTTTTGCTCAATTATAATTAATTTTAAATTGTACGTTTAAGTTTAATTCATTTAGTATAACAGACCAACAATTTGAGAAAGCCTACAGAAGTCTAGAAGTATCTTATGAAATTCAAATGTGTTTTAAAACATCAATCAAATATTTAATTTAAATTAAATAATTTTAGCAAGTTCCTTAATGCATATGTAATATACTACAATATTTAAAATTTAATAAATATAAAAGAAGTCACTCTATGTGTTACGTAACCTTAAACATTACTTAACTTGAAATATTATAGCATTCCACAAGTTAATAAATGTTTAAATTACCTAGAATAATGCAAATATAGAACCATATTGGTAAATCCATGAAAGTCTATTTTAAATAGATATCCGATATTTTCACTCACTTCTCACTTAGCGAAACACAGTAGAAGAACCGTTTTAAGTACAATTTCACGCTTCGTATTCTGTTAGCCCGTGGTATCATTTCGTACGAGCCAGCCAAATTAGTCCGTTTGAATATTCTTCAGCATGGCTTTTCCATGGGAGTCTATCGTTAATAAAAAAGTGATTAAAAATATTTAACTTATAATAAAATATAGTATGGTTATCTGTTTATTTCGATAATAAATTATATAATTTGTTATAATATATGTAATATCTTAAATGTTGTCTCTTTCGCTTTCATGTTTTTCTTTTTGAATTTCATTCAATTATAATATCATATTTTGATAAAGTAGTTTATAGAGGTTAGATTGTATGTAACTTTTTAATTTATTTTAATTTTCATCGGTATATATCTATATTTATTTGCATATATATGTGATAAAATCCAGAAAAGTATGCAATTAGGAACGGCGTCAAACAGTCGCCATCCTACGTCTGGACTTTCACTCCTACCTAAGTATTAAAATCAAATTATCATGTAATGTTTCATAAAATATATATAAATGTATATTTAATAGACTTAAGAAACAACCTACTTTAATATAATATGTGTATATATTTTTAATATATCTATTTGGTACTATGTTATAGATATATAAATTATTCAATTCCTTTGAATTATTTTTGCATTGAACCCATATATTGATTGCACTGATTTTTGTGATAATTCTAACTATGATATAATTAATTTTAATTTTTAAGTATTGTTTTTATATGTCATCATCATCATCATCCATCACCATCACCATCCAATAATCCAATCTTAAATCTTATAAAATCATAACAGTTTTTAAGTTAACTTTTTATTCTTAATCTATCTTACGTGTAATTAACATTACTGAGGTTTATTGACCTCATACCAAAGTGTCAAAAATCAAATTTAAATCTCCTGTAACAGTAAGTACAAAGTAATTACTTGCTATCCAGGAATCAAAAACGAGTATTGAGCCTTCGTAAATCATCTTACATCTCCACATGGACTTTGGACTTGGACACTCGGAACAAAAGCTTTTTTGCATTTTTATATCAAGCAACCTTGCAACTGTTCAAATAAATAATCAAAACTGAATAAAATTTAGACATTTTTTTCACCCATGGCAGAGCTAACGCGCTAATTACGCCGGCTCGTCTGATACCACGGGCTTACAGAATACTCAGCGTGAAATGTGTAGTTTTACTTGAAACAGCATTTCTACTGTGTTTTGCTGAGTGAAATCGGAGGATCGGTGGCTCTTAAAATTATGCCGCTTAAGCGTAAAAAGTCGGAACACAACCAGCATAGACTGTGGCGCGGTTTACCATGACCAGCGTTGTTTTCTTACCATATAGGAGACCCACCTGCTCTGTTGTCCACTTTAACATAAAAAAATGTTTACATAATATATTTAGGTATATATTATATCTATATAAAGTGTTCAGATAATCCCATCTTAAAATAGTATTTGTAGCGTTCCGCTTGCTACTTTAGCGGCACATAAAGCCGCCAACACATACTTTCAGCATGGATTGCGACACCGTTATCTATCTACGGAGGTGATCTTACCTGTCCCGTTGACAACTATATCATACAAAATATAAATTTTTGAATTAAATAATACCCATAATCTTTAAGGTTTTTAAAAGATTTTTTAAAATATTTATGAGTAAGTTTCTTAACGGTTGTTCTCCTAAATGTACTTATAAATAAAAGTAAAGTAATCAATTTTATTATAGAATAATTATTGTATGAAGATACGCCAATTATATGTTGTTTTATTAATAAACCCTAAACATATCACGTAATACGTACTAAATTGTCGCAGTATGGAGAGAAGATAACATCAACGTAGGACGAGATGGCGACGGACAATGGAAGCTCTTTACCCACCCCAATCCTCATGGGCAATGTCCAAAGGCAAAGGATTAAAATTCAAATAAATTAATGATATTTTTGGAAAAGTATTTTTGAAACGATTGTACGCTGGTGCTGGTATTTTTCGCCGAAACAAAAGTAAAACCAATTGTGTTTGCGTCGCGCCCTAAAAGTTTGCATGCATTATGTACGGTTATGTGCCAACTTGACTTTTTCTAAGGGCCTATTATACAAACCTTATTATATTATTCCTATAATTAATACGAAGGGTTTTTATCAAACATTTAATATGAAAATACATGAAACATTTTAAGAACCATTTTACAGATTTTTAAAAATTACTCGAATATTTGGTGAAATTTAAGATGATTTAATGATAAAATGAAATATCGATAAATAGTAAATACGTTTTTTCCATTTTGATAGGTTAAATGCATCATATTAAAAAATATATATACACAAACGCAGCCCTATAAGATAAAAAAGAAATTATTGCAAATTTTTAAGTATGGGGCGTCATTAATTGGACTATCTCAATGTTTTAATTTAGTTTTAATATACAAAAAATGAGATAAGTTATGTCGTTATGAATTAAATTATATCGATGGTACGACAAGACACATCATCATCACCAGCCTATTCAAATCCAATGCTGGACATAGGCCTGCCCTAACATTTAACCTTTAGAGAGTAGACATAATATAATATAATAACAGAGTAGACATATAACATTTATCTATTGTTTTCGCTTTGCGATCTTACGTCTGAAATGTCCTAACACACCTCCAAAATACATGACGCCAAATTTATGATGCGTATCATCAATTCCAAGGACGCATACAAGTTCAAGGAAAGATATAATATCGGCGTGTTTCGGATTTATTAAGAAACGGTAAATTATATTTATTCTTAATACTTTAAAAAGCATTTATCATTTTTAGAAATTTAAGCAACTTTGTTTATCTGATAGTAATTTATAAAATTGAACGACACAATAATAAATATCTTTATTAAAATAAGTTTTACTTTAGTTCTTTCAAACAGTCAACGCAACGTTTATTTAATGTAAAAATAAAAGCAACTTCGCAGCTCTGAACAACTAAGATATTTTTGGATTTACTGAGGAGTAGAACCATCTTTATCCTGCCCTGGGCATATTAAGATAATGGGGCCCCCATAACAGATCACTAAAATGTTAGAATAGACTAATTTAGGATTTGTTTATACTATGCACGTGAAGTTTGTACAAAATTGTTCGAGCAATTCTTCATTTATCAGATTCTTCGTAACAAATTTATTCAATGGGTGACGGTTCGTTTTGTTAGTGAGGATTTGGCTGTCACATTTAATCTTTTTATACGATGATTGATTTTATAATTTACTAGCAACCCGGTACGGTCTTCGCTTACTTGGCCCACAAAAGATAAAATATGAAATAAAAATATGAATAAAAATATGCATGCTTGGCCTTCCAACAATTTTCCGAAATCCACAATGCATGTGTTGCTGGCTTTTTGCAGCTTCAGCGGTAAGCTTAACCAGTTTAACAGTTCAAGTATATTTTTACGCTAGTATTCTATGTGCCGTGGTATCACATCTTAGCGAATCCAATTATATGATCCGATTTATATTTGCTTAGAGATACGATACTAAAGAATATTACAACTGAAATTGTAGTATTATATGAGTGTGTATAGCTTTTGTCTCCGTGGCTTAGTAGTTTCAATTATTCTTTAGCTCATATACAAAATACATGTCTTTAATCAATTAAAGTGTCATTTTCTAATGGGTAAACATTTTGACATCTTTGTGTGCTACAAGTGTCACGTGTATTAGTGTCGAACGTTCAACTTTCTGGACGAAATTATTCCACAATGAAAGATTTTTTTGTAAAAACATATATTATTACATAAAGTTAAAATACTGGGCATCTGTTGGTAATATGTCACCGCGCATGAAAAACCGCTCCGTGTACTGTGCTTTCGTTGTGTTACTGGCTTTTGAAGAAGTTTAAGCAATTTTTTTATTCTATAGAGGACAACGGTAGGTCTCATATATCGAAAGAGAACACCGCTGCTCATGAACAATTGCGCTATAATTCTCGAATTGGTTGTGTTGCCGTATTTTGTCGCCATTTAAGAGTCACTTTTAAGGGCGTCCGATATCCACACTCATTCTGCGAAACACAGTACAAGTACCGTTTCACGCTGTGTATTCTGTGAGCCCGTGGTAACACTTCGCCTAGCCTTTACACTAGCCGGTCCAATTAGTGCGTCGGCATATGCTTCAGCATTACTCTCCCATGAAGTTAAGTTTGCTGTAGAGTCTCTCTCAGAAATTCATCTTTACGGAACAAATATGCAGGTACAAATACCGACTATAAATAAGATATAAATATTTATTATTCTTGTAATCTAATAATTTACTAGATAGAAAGATTATCCTTCTAAAATAGAAGTAAGGTTTCCATTTTATAAGTTTTTAAAGTTTTTTTTCTAGTATTTAAATAAGTTTTGAGTAACTTCAGTTTGTGTAAGGAAATTAGACACCGCCATCTTTTTTATTTATTCAAACGCCCATCTGGGATAAGTGCTCTTCTGCCCATGGCCAACCCTTGCTATTCAGGGCTGTGTTGCTGGCCTTTTAGGAAAAGGTACGATCTTTAAAGCCAACGCCATCTCTCGGAGTTTAGCCTCAATATTGACTACTATGCATTATTTAAACAGCAAACTAGAGAACGCCTCTAACTCTAGTAAATATTCTGTTATTAAGACAGCCAACTTATCTATACCAAGGTTTCCAAAACTCTGGATCCCGACGTCCTAGGGTAATAATGTGACACAACGTGTAAAAATAATCAAAAAATGACCTAGTAAGAGGGGGGAGGGGTTGTGTGTGTTAAAATGATCATTTCTGATGTTTATAAATCCGTGCTTCGCCGAAGTAAGCTGCTAATGTATAAATGAAATTAATATATTTTATTAGAAATAAAACAGATTGAACCTGATAAACATCTTATTGAAAAGATAAATGACAAAGTTTACACGGCGGCCGCCAATATTAATTAAATATTATATGATTAGAATTAATTCTATTGATACATGCTAATATGATATTCGCACAGATTACGAGTTCCCACATAATGCAACATCAAGATTCACATAACGTGCTTAATAAATAATAAATTTCAACAATTTAATTATACTAGTAAATAACTTGCACTAAAAGCAGTACAGATTATATTAAAATTAAGAAACGTAATACGTGTACAAATTTATTATCTGTAATTGTTGTTATTATTAATATTACAGTATTGGCAACACCGCTCCAGCCATCCTGAAAACCTGCTCAGGTTTTGACATATACATAGATTAAAGAAGAAAGGCACTGGAATATTTTACTTCTGTTTGAATAAAGTATTCTCAAAGACCACGGTTAGCGTTTCTTTTAATTCTTTTTTGCGAAATATTTGTGGTTTTTTTCTTTTGACACTTATCATTAATTTAATCAAAACTATAAAATATTAAAGCAACTTTGCAATCATGTTTGTCGCTGCCTTTTAAAATTATTGTCTTTGTTCCGTAAATAAAATTCAGTCTTAAATCTCCCGATTTTTAGATTTTTATACCAAAAAAATCACTTAAACAGGTACACTTCGCACATTTTCAAAACGGAATTCAAATGATGTTAAAATATAGTCCTACGTATTACAATAAGTTATTTTATTTTAAAAGCTATTTTAGAATCATTTAATAAGTGTTAAGACGCTTTTACTATAAAATAAACCTATTGTAATAGTCATATAAATATTTAATGTTTAACAAAATTAAATGAGTTTTTTTCTATACAGATTCTTCTATACAATTTCAAATGATGAAACTTTAGAATCCATCTTAATTTGGTATATATTTTGAATTCGGTTTTAAAAAACTTACATTATACCCTTCCAGAAGCATTCTTAATTTCAATAAATTTAATTAAAGATACGCAAATCCATTTTTGGAATGAGAGCGCTGTCGCAGGGTACCGGCTCGTTTCTGTAAATACAAACGCTTAATTAGTCTTAATTTATATTAATTTTAAATTAATTTATTAGACTTTGATGATATTAGAGATCCTTGTAGCTAAATATCCTTATCAGTCTACCAAAACGCCGGATATATGGGGTTCGAATCCCGGTCCGAACAATTATAATAGAATTTATAATATATTCGGTCTTTGGAAGGGCTTGACAATGGGTTAACCATCCTGAAGCATGTGCTGATGCGCAAATTGGATCGTTAAGTGAGTCAGGATATCGGCAGGCCCTTGAAATTATGCCGTTTAAGCGGCGTAAAAAGCCGGTAACACAACCAATGCGCGGATTGTTGCGCGTTTGTAAATGGGCGGCGATGATCTCTTACCGTTTAGGAGACCCACCTGCTCGGTTTTCCGCTATAGCATGAAAAAACACTCTTCTATGCCTTCAGTGATGTAGAGAGCTTATACAAGATTTGAGAGAGGAACATTTCAATGATGACTTACCCAAGTATGTGTGGTTTTAAGAAAGCATTGGGTGCCTGCTCATTCAGTTCAATGTGATCACTGTTGTCGCAAATTATTCTAGCAAATGTAACCTTTTTAATTTCCAATAGCTGGCCTGAAAGAAATAATGCACAGCAGATAACATCTCGTGATAAAAATAGATTTAAGAAGATTTTTTAAATTCTATAGCGGACAACGGAGCAGGGTCTCCTATATGATAATAGAACACCGCCGCCCATGGACAACTGCGCCACGGTTCGCGCATTGGTTTTGCTGATTTTAAATTTGAATATAAATTTCTTTGATAATTTAAATTAATTTATTAGTGTTTTATAAATGTAATTATATTATTATTTACACTTACTTATGTTAAAGGCTCCAGGATTTACATCTGGACCATAATCGAAGAAATAGCGATCGCCAATCTTCAATCTCGCAAACTGGTCGGCCAATATTTGAGCAAACGTTGGCCCCACTATGGCACCTTCTGTTGGCATCTCTAGTAGACCTCCAATCCACAGATCAATGTCTTGAGGCAGTTTGTAGACAGATGCTAGACGTTTGGCTGCCTGAAAATATAAACAATATTTTACGAAGAACTATTCAGTTAACTATTCAGTTAATAATTAATAAAATGGCAATCAAAATGCTTACTTTGCAAACAAAAAACAAGTTTAAGGAAATGGGAAGTGTGCTTACAGAATACCTGCTTGAAAAAGTACTTATTTATGAAAACGACGGCAAACATCATGGTCCTTGGCCCATGGACGCCCCTAGCCCTTGCAGGGCCGTGGGTGCGTCGTCAGACTTTAACTAAGTGAGTGGCGATATCGGAGGCCGTTGAAAACTCCGGCAACACAAAAAAAGCGTGAATTGAGGCTCGGTTGTCCATGGGCGACGGTGTTCTCTTACCATATAAGTGTTGTCCGCTAAAAAAGAACGTATTTGAAAGGTTATTTAATGCGGGATAAAGGAAATATTTCTTACATTAAGTGTATACTGAGTGAACTCAAACGATTCTAAACCAATTAGCTGACGATAATCATTGTAGTTACGGAGTCCATAATCTCTACCGCGTTGAATGTTGATGGCAGCCAGGTCTAGGCCATAAGGATGACCACCATGGAACAGGTATTGCGATAGCTGGAAAATAATGGTAGTTCTAGAAGCTTTATACATTTTTCGTAAACTTTCTTAAATAAAACTTAATTTATGTACTTAAATTGCTAGGTAAGGAACTTTATGACGGCACTATATTCGATTTTTTTCCATTTTTCACTTTTCACTGCCGTTTATGTAGCTTGGTTGACGATAGTTCAAAAAGCAATTGTTTAATAACAATGAAACCTAGTATTTATACTAAACATGAGTCACTGAACACATAACGATTCTAATGGAATCCCCCTACAACCCTTTCATTCCGCGAACATAAAAACCGTATGTCTCATAAAATTAATATCTCTCTATTTGATATTTGTTTTTGAAGGCTGAGTGTTAACAGAGCAACAAGTGTATTCAGTTTTACCCGTGGAAGAGCCCTGCTGACGCACTAATTGGGCCGGCTCGTCCGAAGTGATACCACGAGCTCACAGAATACTCAACGTAAAATAGTAGTTGTACTGTGTTTCGCAGAGTGAGTTAGGATATCGGAGGTCCTTAAAAATGTCGCTTAAATGAGGTAACCAGCCGGCATCACAACAATGCGCGGAGTGTGGCGCGGTTGTCCATGAGCGGCGGTGTTTTCTTACCATATAGGAGACCCACCTGCTCCATTGTCCGCTATAGAATAATAAAAAAAAGTAATCATAACATTATAAATATGTAATTATTTTAACAGACAATCATAATTTAGTAATTAATAGTGTCCCAATGAATAAAATTGTTTAAAAGATTTGAGAAAGAATAAAGAATTGTTTAACTGACTAGTTTAATAATATAATTATGCAATATTAATATAAAAATAAATAAATATAAGTCGTTTATTTCCAAAGTATTTACAAAATTTTCCTGGCGAAGTCTTCCCAGTAAGTAATCGTTTGGTACTTGTGTTGGGAATGACTCGCAGCATCCCTTGTAGTATTAAAATAATATAGAAATAAAAATATAGAACTAAACATGGAGAAAAAAAGTTATATTAATGGTTTGTTGAGTGTTTTTGAGTATATATAGTAAATAATTTTATTTAAAGACTTACATCACTAGTTATTAAAGGATCAACGTTCTGCATCGACTGATAGGACATGCCAATTAAAATTCTGTCAAGAAATGTCTTCATACGCATCCTAGACGGGTTGTTCATAACTTCAGACATTGACAGAGTTTCTCCGTCGTCGTGTGGCGGTTTTGGAATCCTGTAAGGCAGATATTTAAAAATAACGTCAAATATAGTTTTAATGAAACTCTGGGCTGGGCCATCCTATGATAGAATAATATTTTATCGGTGGGTTTTAAAAAATGCCGCTTAAGTGGCGTAAAAATCAGGCAACACAACCAATGCGCCAAAACCCACCTGCTCCGTTGTCTGCCATACTATTAAAAAGAATATATAAAAAACCCTTAAATAAATATCCAAAATATAGACCTTTCTATGTAAACTGTGTTAAATTATTAATTATTTTGAATTACAAAAATAAATTACATATATTTCAGCTGCTTGCCACTGTTGGCTTGGTTGTAGTTGGCTCTCCGGGGATCATTTTAAATAAAAAACTGTTGTGATGACATAACACATTTCTTCCAATAGCTAGGTTAAAATATTAGTAGCATGTGAAAACTAATGAGCCGAAATACCGGAATTCCGATCTATATACAGTCGACGGTCACGTACAAGTCTTAACGATGCGATCTTGAGCGATCTGGATCCTGCGGTTGCCCGCGAACTTCGGATAATTCGGATATTGTCAATAATATTTAAAGCAAATTCACTTATTATTGCATTTCTGACTGTTTTTGTACGTTGTTGTACGATTATCGGCGCCAACAAAACAATCAATTAATCACAGCTTAATCTTTCAATGAATTAATGACATGTATAAGTAACACATGACATGTACAGTAACATTAAACAAAACTAGATGGTGCGCTATAGAATTGTTGTCAGAGGCTGTTTCCGCAACTCGTCATTATTACGCCTATTTTGCGTGGGGTTTTTAGTACAGAGCTAAAATTTATTACAATTAATAAATTTCACTCATATACAGCATATGTACTTACTTGATATTTCCATCGACAACAGAGTGACCGAACCTCATCGCAGCAGCAGCGAATTCTGTAGTGACGGAAGGGTTAACGCTTACATCATACCCTGAAGAATACCCCTGGGTTGGGGATATTTTGAAGAACTTCATGAGTTTCGTTCCTATAAATGAATAAAAAGTATTTATTGAAAATTGCCTTCTTATATGGCAAATTAATTGAACGATCATGTTTTGTGTATTTTGTTTATTTATTATTTTTATTGTTTTATGCATATTATGTTAACGCAGGTAGAATATATACATATATAGAAAATCCAAGACAGGAAAACTATGTGGTGTATGAAATAATTTTTTTATATAGCAGGCAACGGAACGGCTCCTCTGTGGTAAGAGATTATCCCCGCCATCACAGCTGCGCTACAATCCGCGCTTTGCTTGTGTTGCTGGTTTTATGCGCCACTTGAACGGTATATTCATGGTCCTCCGACATCCTTAATCCTCAGCGAAACACAGTTCATGAACTGTTTCGAATTGTATGTGCTGTTTCGCTCTGTGAGTAAGTATTGATTAAGCTTGCCGCTTAAGGTGCGAAAAGCCAGTTACACAAGTAATTCGCTAATTGAGTGAGACTATCAGAGGTCCTTGAAACTATATCAGTTATACAGCGTTATATGACGGCAACAACTAAAGCGCGGGCTGAGGTGCGTTTGTCCATGGGCATTGGTGTTCTCTTTTTTTTATTCTATACCGGACAACTCAGCAGGTGGATCTGGTACGAGAACACCGCCTCCCATGAACAACCGCGCAACATCCGCACATTGGTTGTATTGCCGGCTTTTTCATCGTTAAAGCGGCACTTTTTAGGGCCTCCGATATCCTCACACATTCTGCGACACAGTTACCGTTTCACGCTGAGGATTCCGTGAGTTTTCTCTTACCATATAGGAGAACCAACCACCGTTATCCGCTATATCATAAAAAGTACATTTTACCTAGAAGCAAAGGCAGCCATTCTGAATATACTATGTTCTGGAATTCGGCTTGCACGATCCGTTTTGCTTCGTTGAAAATCCGTTCTTCGTCCCATTCGGGGTTTATTAGTGCTAGCGCTCTAGCTATCCTGTTATGCTCTCGGAGGAATAGAGTATGCATAACTGTCAGCGTAATTACTTGGTTTACTCGATTATCACCTGAAATTTAGTAAAAAAAACATCCTTTGAACACCATATACCGGGTGAGTGTATTAACACTGTCACACGTGGGAGCCATGCTGACGCCCTATTTGGGCCAGTTCATTTCAAATCACAGGCTCACA
Source organism: Delias oraia (assembly GCA_018230265.1). Classification (NCBI taxonomy): domain Eukaryota; kingdom Metazoa; phylum Arthropoda; class Insecta; order Lepidoptera; family Pieridae; genus Delias; species Delias oraia. The sequence continues at coordinate 6,337 of DWCF01002720.1, read as the reverse complement.
GAATACTCAGCGTGAAACGGTACTGGTGTTTCGCTGAGTGAGAGACATTAAAGGATCTTGAAATTATACCGCTAAAGCGGTGTAAAAAGCAACAACACAGCAAATGCGGTCTATGGCGCGTTTGTCCATGGGCGGCAATGTTTTCTTACCATAGTGTCCCAACTGTTCTAATGTCCGCTATAGCATAAACAAAATATTTCATTGACTTTTAATCTGTTGGATTCTGTTGCAAACTTATAAAAAAACTAGCCCTTAAAGTCACATTATATAGCTTTAATTCTTCATCATCATCAGCCCATTCAAGTCTACTGCTGGACAAAGGTCTTTCCCGAAGACGGCCGCGACCTTCGTGAGATCGTCTTTCCATCGTGTGGTGGGACGTCCCATTCTGCGCTTTCCGGTACGCGGTCGACACTCGAGAACCTTTCTTCCCCGTCGGTTGTCGGTTCGTCGAGCAATGTGGCCATCCCATTGCCACTTCACCTTACTAAGTTTGAGTAGTTTTAATTATAATATCAAAAATCCACAGGCTGTCAGGTTCGCAATATTTACCCGAATCAAAACACGCCGCACCATGTTTTTCTATCAAACATTCCTTTTCTCTAGTAAGCGGTAATAAAGTTCTACCAAAATCATGGAATGTCTTCAGCAAACCTCCAGGACCTTTCAAATTCTCTAACTTCTTCATGGAACTCCCATATAATGGTGATAAATCTATATAGTGGGTTGCACCATTCATCTGAAAACATACATATATATATAAATCAATGCTGTTTTTCGTTCCGAAAGAACTGATCCAAACGAAATGTTTAGGCTTTATTTGGAATATTTAGTAGATTTCTTACGTGAAGTTTTTTGTAAATTACGAGTAATATAATCATCAAAGAATAAATAAAATTGTAAGAAAAATAATAGATAAAACAATTTCATATTCAAGATATTTACCAATTCTAATAAAGCATATTTTATTGCATAGTTCGTCTGAAGTGATACCACGATCTCACAGAATACTCAACGTGAAATGGTAGTTGTAATTTAAACGGTGCTTCTACTGTGTTTCGCTGAGGATTTCGGAGTTCCTTAATAATTCCGGATAAGTGACGTCAACAGCCGGTAACAGAACCTATACTCGGACTGTGGCGCGGTTGTCTATGGTCGGCGGTGTTCTATTACCATATACAATACCCATCTGCCCCGTTGTCCGTTATACTATAAAAAATAATAGATAATATATTTGCTACGACATACCTGCTTCGCGTACCCAACTGAGCAGTCAGACGAAGGCGCTAGCTGTGTTCGCACGAAATTCATACAACGTTTATTAAATTGTCCGTAGAAGGCGTCTTTTGGGCTTATATCAATCGCTTCGCACGCCCAATGCTTCTTATCTATAGGGAGATGACTGCCATCTACTGAGCAGCATGATAGCGAAGTGCCATTATCTGCAACATAAAACTACTAGAGGCACAGACCATTTCCTTTTGAAAATGTATCAGATATTTATTTAATTACCAATTTGTATGAAACATACAAACTAACTGGTATCATTAGACTACTTGGTCTAAGTGAGCCTTTCAATTAAAAAAGCGTTTTTAGTGTCTGTGTGGAAATATAACTCAAAAAATGGACTGATATGATGATTTTTATTACATAATCTAAATGTTTCTAAAGCGGATAACGGAAACGGGTGGGTCTCCTATATGGCAAGAGAACACCGTCGCTCATAAACAACCGCGCCTCAGTCCTCGCATTGGTTGTGTTGCCGGCATTTTATGCCGCTTAAGCGTCATTTTTTAGGGTCTCAGGTATCATCACTAACTCTGCGAAACACACTCCATGTACCGTTTCATGCTGAGTATTCTGTAAGCCCGTGGTATAGTAAGATTCAGCATGGCTCTACCATGGGTGTAACAGTATTAAGACACTCACCCGGACACTATCAAGCCCTTCCATAGACCGAATAAATTATAATCATCTGGACCGGGATTCGAACCCGATACCTTCATGATACACTTTAAAAACCTAATATGGTTGACTTTAAGCTACGAGGCTCTCAAAATTATATATGATTATAATAATTTCAACCATGGTTTACGTATTAGTTAATATACGATGGAGTTTTCTACTTTAAACCTAGAAACATGTAGGTATAGAAACCTGTATTTCCACTGTTTTTCTGCATGAGGCTTAGAAAGTCTCATATTTCTTTAACCAAAACAAACCTTTTTGCTAGAAACACGACTATGTTATGTACATATAAATGTCAGCTATGTGGTTTTGTAATGAAATAAACAAATACAATATTATATGATTAAAATAATAATATTACCTGAACCAAACAGTACTCCAGCGCTTAAATCATGTGCTAGAAACTGTCCAAACTGCATAAATAATAAGTTATGAGACCTACTAGGATGACTGGCATCCAATAGGACAGCGGCACTAACGTCCCTAGCACTCGGCAACGGATATCCAGAGGTAGAAAGACGAAACGCCCATACACCTGGAAAATTTTTCAAAATACGCCTTAATTTGACATAGACTGTTAGGATATTCTTTATTATATCTCCTTATTATCCGTGGGAGAGAATATGATTTATTACATAAATTCTATATTTACAACATTAAAATTTCAGTCTGGTATGAAAATTACAGTATAGTAATTATAATAATGTATTTAAGTATTTGATGTAGTTTTGTAGTTGTTTAGTATTTGATGTAGTTTAGTATTTGATAAAGTTTTTATTAATTTAAAGCAATTGCGTTTATTAACAAAAACTCATTAACGATTAATATATAAAAATAAATAAAATTAATTACGAAGGTTTACAATTGTAAAGCTTAGAGAAACCTTTTTTATATAAAATCTATCCTAAATAATGCAAATTAATGATTGTTTCAGATGAAAAATTATCTGGAATACATATATATTACAATACACAAATAAGAGATTGGTAAATATGTCTTCCGCCCCGAGTGGGATACTATACTAAAACGTTGGTTATTCATTATATAAAGACTGTTTGTGGTAGGAAAAACAAATATTTGTAATTTTCAAGTGAAAAAAGAGATTTGGTCTTTTTTTAAATAAAAACTAAAATTTCACTTAAATGACCTAAAATAATTGAAAACATACCATCTCTATAATCTGGTGGTAATATTCTCTCGTAGCCAGTTAATGCTGCTCCCCAACTGGACTGATGAATATTATTACAGTTACCATCTACTGTTCTATACTTGCTCACAACAGCTGGGCAAGTAGGTGGTAATGGGCAGAACGGACCTGGAGCCAAAATACAAAAATACAGTTAAAATTTAAACTGTTTGAAAACAATATTTTTTATTCTATAGAATGGAACAGATGGGTCTCCTATATGGTAAGAAAATACCGCCACAGTCCACACATTAGTTGTGTTGCAGGATTTTTACGCCGCTTAAGCGGCACTTTCTAAGGGCCCTCGATATCCTCGCTCTCCGAAACTCAATACAAGTACGGTTTCACGCTGAGTGTTCTGTGAGCCCTTGGTATCACTTTGGACGTACTGTCCCAATTAACGTGTCAGCATATGTTTCAGTAAGGTTCTCTTCTACTTTTTAATCTCAAAGAGTTTTAATTCATCAAATATAAGTAACAAACAAGATAAAAGTATATTGAAGTGATATAATTTATCAACTTGGCATGGGGGCATTCATAAACAGAGCGTACACATTCCTAAAAGGCAACACACACGCCGCACACACACACGTTTGGGGGTGTCCATGGGCGGAACGCGATCCTAAGTGAGCTTTCTGTTCTTTGCCTCCATAAAAAATAATATCCCATATGAAGTAACCAAGGTGTATGTGTTGGGTAAACTTAAACCAAGCTATGAGACTAGAGTAGTGTGTGTACCATCAATTTGCTGAGTGTATGCCAAATTTAGATCAGAGTCCGATATTGCTCGCCGCGTCAAGAACTCCTTCGCAGCGAAAACGTTGAGAAGTCCACCGTGGCCCAGTTCTTTCATCTCCTTATTAGTCACCTTTTGGAGGATACATTTTCAAATAAGATTTTTATAAAAAATAATTTTTCAAAACGCACCAGTACGCTTGCTGATGCATCTTACCACGATATTGAAAATGATTATTAACTAGTGGATACGTCAGATATCTTCCTATCCTGATTAAATTATATACTTTCAATAATCCTTACACCGACCAAATCCGAAAACCCAATACAGTAAAAACATCAACCTCCGTTTTTTATATAAACGGTCGGATCTATGTTATTCCAGAATGTCAGTTATTTTAATATCAAATTTAATCACGATCTGGCCATCCATTGTTGAGTTATAATTTGTTTAACTAGAATATATTGCACGGCACGCATCCGGGACATTTTTAATTATATTTTGATCAAATCACACAATATCATTATAAATCATAACTTGTGTGTTATGTCAATATATAAGCTACATTATTAAAAAATTTAATTAAAATCCGTTTTGTAGTTTTTGCGTAAATGTGTAGTAGGATATATAGATCTATATACTTTTTGACTCTATTCTATTATACTATGAATGTTTTTCTGAGAATATTATGATTGCAATTACCATATGATATCCATGAGAAAATTCCTTGTTCGTGTTTGGTTCGTCTTCTAAAAGTGCTGCCATTTTCACCCAGCTACTGAGCTTCTGTTTCGATACATTATGCACGTCTTTGATATCTTCTATGGATATTGAAGATTCGGATGGAGCATCGTTCTCCGCTGTTGATATAAAAAGTTTCACCTTTGAATTATTATAAATTTTAGTCTCTGCATACTGCAACAAATATTTAACAGCCTACTAGCTGAGCAGTCTCATCGTCGGTACCGAGTTTAAACCATGGTCTGAACAAAATTCATAATCTACAGTGGCTGGACGAGTATTTTATCTCTGTCTAACCCGTGGAGAGACATGCTGAAGCAATATGACTCATTAAGCTTATTTCGACTAATCGGGCTAAGAGAACCAGCAGGAAACAGTACTTGTACTGTATTTGAGGCTGACTGAGCATATGGGAGGCAAGTTATGTTAGACCATTTAAGCGGCGTACAAAGCTGACAATACACTAATGCGTGAAAGTCCATGGGCGGAGAAGGAAGATTCAGGAGGCATACTTCACTGTCCGTTATGAAATTACAAAAATAGAAATATATGTACCTGCATGAGATTGCCCGGTGAAACAACAAACGCCAATGTGCTCTTTGTCTATATGACACCTTGGGTTATAGGCCCCGGGACGGATGTGTGCAGGGCACTTTAATTTAGGCACACAGATACCGTTTCTTGGACAGACTGAACATGGCGCCTCATTCGCGTGTTCATGCTCTGAAATATTTAGTTTAATTCATTATATATCGTATTAATATAATAAATAAATCCGTGGGAATGCCATGATGAAGCATATTCTGACGCAATAATTGGACCGGCTCGTCCGAAGCGATACAACGGGCTCACAGAATACTCAGCGTGTAACGGTACTTGTGAGTTGTTTCGCAGAGGGAGCGAGGATATCGAAGGCCCCTAAAAGCACTTCTTAAGCCGGGTAAAAAGCCAATGCGTGGACAGTCTTGGTGGTCCATAAGCGGCAGTGTTCTATTACTTCTCAGGAAACGTTCAAAGACTTAAACCTAATTCAATAACAAAGTTTTAAAATATAATTTCCTAACACTGCCAACTTACTTGAAATTTTCTTATTAAAACTGGATTAAGCCTTAAAATATAATCTAAAAATATGCGCCTTTTAAAATTTTTTAGCAATCTCTGTGTAAATATGGAACACTCACAATGTAATAATTGATCGAAACTCATTACTTTAAATTATCATAATATTCATTTTGCAAATATTGGTTTCTTCATTTAATTATATAATTAAAAATTATTCAGTAAATTATTCTAATAGGATTCAAGTATATGTCAAAATTGTTTTGAATTTATTTAAAAATTCATAAAATTTCCGTATTACAAACATTTTATACATGCGATAGCTGTAAATTTACAAATTCAATTAAAATTTACAAAATATAACCGAACAGCTAAGTAAAAGCTAATGAAACGTGTTTACAAATTTTATGTACAAACTGTATTTAAGGAAATAACCTTACCTTGTTTGCGAGGCACATAATTTCCTCCGAATGTTTCATAATCTGAACACACAAATACTGGACAAAATATAATACACAATACAATATGAATCGTTAAGTTCTTCATCATTAAACCAAAATCAAATAGTTGCTATGCGTGATGTTACATCGCCGGACGCTAGCCGAAATGACACAATTTTGTTTTGATTTCTGTGATTTGCGAAGGTA
>DWCF01002719.1:0-22653 GCA_018230265.1 Delias oraia | reverse complement strand
ATTGGGCCGGCTCGTCCGAAGTGATACCACGGGCTCACAGAATACTCAGCGTGAAACGATACTTGTACTGTGTTTCGCAGACTGAGTGAGGATATCGAAGGCCCTTATAATGCCGCTTAAATGGCGTAAAAAGTCGCCAACACAACCAATGCGCGGAGTTCTTTACCACATGTGAAACCCACCTGCTCCGTTGTCCGCTATACTATAAAAAAGTAGAAAGCATTCTTTGAACACCTAAAACAGAATAATCAAAGTATTGAGAATTTAATCAAAAGAACCACAGGCAATCTATATTTATTATTATTATAAACCTATATTTTTTTTATGAATTCAGGTATGGTAAGCGAGCAGGAAGTTCGTCTAGGATAAGCGGTCCCAAGCTCATAGACAGCCCTAGTCTCCGCTTGGCCGCGGGTGCATTGACGGCCTAAAAATTCGTTATACATATACGTCGCATCTTATAGAACAGTAAATTTAATGCTCATAACATTATATCTGGCGCTAGTTATCTTTAAAAGGCGATCCTAGATATCGTTCAGAATTTTCTATTACATATCATGTCATCCGTAAAATTTCCTTATTGAGTTAGTATTTAATTGCATTCTATATCTAAGTTATTTTAGTGAGACTTTCAGCGGCTAATGGGATTATTAACTGTCATATCTAGAATTAAAGTAGATACTTCGTTTTATAGTTTACTGTATGAATATACACATTTACTAGGATAAAAGTTTCAGAGTTTTTTTAAGGTATAGCTGACAATAGCTATACAGAATAGCGATCTCTTATATAATGAGAGAAAACCGCGCCCATGGATAACCGCGCCACAATCCGCAAATTGGTTGTGTTGTCGGCTTTTTACGGCGCTTATGCGGCACTTTTAAGGGCCTCCGATATCCTCACTCAATCAGCGATACATGGAACAAGTACAGTTTCACGCTGAGTATTCTGTGAGCCCGTGGTGTCAGTTCAGATGACCCGGTCCAATTAGTGCGTCAACATATGCTTCAGCATGGGTCTCCCACGAGTAAAGCTGTTTTAAAACACTCGCCCGACCATTATGAAGACATTCGAAAGACCTAATAAATTACAAATTTTATACAAACCGGGGTGGAACCCGGTAGCCCAAGCTTCACGGTTACTTACAAAACCCCTCGGCTACTAAACTATTTAACGCTTACATCCTCAGATTGTTAGCGTAAATTTAAATTAAACAAAACATAAAATATGTTCTTGTTTACGTTCCTTGAACAAACACGAGGCTAGTTTTGAGCTACAGGTATGTTACAGAATTAAACAATATTGTCTACGAACAAAAACTTTTTATTATAATGTATTAATATTAATATTTTTCCAAGTAATCAAGTCGATTTAATTAAGTGCCCGCACCTGTACTTGTCTATGGTTAATGTTCGCGTTGACGGATAACTTTTTAATTGAAAGTTTCTCAGCCACGCCTCGTAGCTGCTTTCAACGTGTCATGTAACTGCGATTTATAATTTATAACTTATCTATTAAGTCACTGGATGGGAAATGAAACAACTTTTTTAGGTTATGTTAATCCGTGATAGCGCTTTTATGAAATAACATTTTAATACAATGTATTACTCTTGCTTAAATGTGGTTTTTGTAATATAATTAACAATTAGTACAATAAATAAGTAGAGTACATTCGGAGTACCATATTTTAGTTAAAACATATATTATGATTAAGCATTTGGGCGGAAAAAGAAACATTATTTTTAGCTTATGTTAAGCCATACTAGCGCTGACATGTGATAAAATTTTATTACGATATATCTCTTTCTTAAATGTTGTATTTATGCATTATTTAACAATTAGTTTGACTTTCAGAGCGGTATATGTCAGTTATAGCATTTTATATTAGATATTTTGGCCGAAAATGAAACGACTTTTTTTATGTTATTTAGATTGTGATCTTTTATGTAATAAAACTTTATTAATAGATATTAGTATTTCTTAAGATTTGTGATTTAAATAGAAGTACTTTGAATTTTTAAGTCAATATAAAGTAACTGCTATATTTGAGTTAAAACGTATATTTTATATTTCTAATAAATTACAGTTTTAGCAAGAAAAGTTAATAATTCGGTCGAACCTAGAGTCAGAGGAGTTTTTGAACGCTCCAATTCCTAGTAATACTGTACAAAATATTTTAAACATATTGCCTTAAATAAACCAGTTAAGAGCACTAAAATAAATTTAAGTCTTTAAAAGTGTTACTCCAATAATTTTTATTTGCATAATGATGTTGTAAATGTCTAACGCTCATTATAATGTCTTATGATATTTAGAACGATAAAAAAATACAACTTTAATGTATTAATTGACGCATTGACTTGACTGAATTAGGATCGGAAAAGACCACGCTTACAATGATAAATGGCTGTGGATAACATATTCTGAGTCTATGTACGCATGTATTTTTATATCTTGAACAGATATAGAATTCGAGCCTCGTTCCGAATCAAGATAACATTAGATATATAATATTAGACATAATTTATTAGAAAGGGCGTGATGGTGGCCGGTCGAGTGATTCAACGCTGTCTTTCACGAGGAGGAGAGCTGACGCACTAATTTGGCCGATTCGTCCGAAGTCCACGGGCTTACAGAAAACAAGAATGAAAAAATACTTGTGCTGTGTTTCGCTAAATGATTGAGATTATCGGAGGCCCGTGAAATAACTCTGTTTAAAAATAATAAAATTAAGTGGCCTAAAACGTTCCGTTGAGTTTATTTCGCCGGTTCTTCTCAGGTCTGGGTAAGCTTCAAACCGTTAGTAGAGCCAATGATGTTTAAAAGTGTTTGTTAATCCTAATTGAAAATAAAGTATTTTCTTTTTTATTTTATTTATTCATGCGGCGTAAAATGCCGGCAACACAACCAAAAGGCTCCTTATGCAAATGCTAAGGTACTACTTGGGTTTCTGAAGTAGATACCACGGGCTCACTTAACACTCAACTCAAACTTACTAAACTCAAGTTATACTTGAAACGCTACGTCTACTTTGTTGCGCTGAGTGAGTGGTCGGATATCGGAGGCCCTTAAAAATTCTGCTTAAGCGCCATAAAAGCCGACAATACACCTAATGTGCAGACTATGGCACGGTTGTCCATGGGCGGTGGTGTACAAAAAAATAGAAAAGACCCACCGGCTCCGTTTCCCGCTATACAATACAAAGATAGGTCTTAAAGGATTAGTACCAGAGCCGTAAAAGCAAAAAAAACTTATATAACTATTTAAAGCCACATAAAGGTACATGATAAATTATGTCGGCTAATTTACGATTATGATTAAAAGCGCATGAATTCTACATCACCGATCTGTTGGCGCAATTTTCGCCAAAAGCAGTAAAACTTTATTACTCTTGTTTATAACTGCTTATGAGAAGCCTCTTTGGAGTTTATGAGAAACGTTCAAAGGCTATTTTGCTACTAATCAAATTTTATTGCTTAGAATTACTTCTTTTATAATAGAATAACTTTCAAAATTGAGCTTCTACATCTTATTTCATCTCACCATCATCATTTCAGCCGTAACACGTCCACTGCTGGACATAGGCCTCCCCCTTGGACTTCCATGAATACCTGGCGGAGGTGACCTGAATACGGCGTCTTGAGGGAATTTTGATTCAATTTGATCTCAAAATCACATCAAATATTATATCTTTTTTTAATAGGGAGACAAACGAACAAGAGATTCATCTAGGATAACCGGTCCTCTGTACATGGCCATCCCCAGTCCCTTCTGGGCCGCAAATGCGTTTCCTGTGTTTTAAGGATATATACGTTCTTATAAGGTCCCTAATTCGTATTGCCACTGCATTTAGCTCGTGGTGAGTCGTGGTGGCACAAAATACCATAAAAAATGCTCAGTAATGGAACGAAAACATTTATCTATACAAATGTATGATCTTTTATGAACGTCATAAGTTTACAGATTGTTCAGAAACGTCATTGTACAAAAATCTGTAAACAACCAAGTAACTCAATAAAAGCATTTTAATAACACTGATCTGTCTAAAAATACATTTTCAATTTGTCATAGAATATTCGATGTACGAGATCGTTCATTTGTTTCATAATAAATAGATTGATTAAATATTAATGAATTATTCCCTTTCGTTCCAGGTCCATGTGAAGTTGAAACGGGACAATCCAGCATTATTGTGGATATTGAGGAAAGCAGAGGCGATCGTATGTATTATTTTAAGTATATATTTTCAAAGAAAAACTGAAAAAACAATGTATTTATTTATTAACTGTATAGTTTTTAAGGATAAATGTGAATAAATCAATTATATTTCTGTATTTATTTAATGTTTGCATAGGAAAAGGTACAGATATCAAATTAAGTTCTTATAAACTGTATATTTTCAAAAGAAAAGTATAAAAAGATAGTCATTTCTTTGTTAACGTGCAATACAAATGTAAGGAATATAGCGGTTCTTTTCCATTATTATTAATTTACGGCATATTACCAATTTATGATCTAAGTAGCTATCATTAAAGTTTAGTATTAACTACATTTATGACATTACTACCCGTGGGAGAGCTATGCTTACGCACTAATTGGGCCAACTCGTTCAAAATGGTACCACGCGCTCACAAAGCAACACAATACATATAATGTTACTTTTAGTTTTTTCAAGAAAATAAATGCTCAAATTCGTTTCTCTGTATAATCAAACAGACTACAATTAAAGCTCTTATTTCTAGTCTTATAAATAAAGAATTTTGTGTACAATATAAATTAATAATTCCTAAAATAATTCTTTTCTAATAAAATAATATTACATCTTGTCAAGTGTCGATATTTAGGCTTTGTTAATGCGCTAGATAAAGAAAACAGTCTTATTTAATAAGTGGACCAAGGTTTTCTTTACATATATATAATAATCATTGAAATTATAAGGTAATCAAATTATACCGTTTAAGAGGCGAAAAGCCGGTAACACAACAAAATCACGATTGTACATGTGTGGCGATCTCTTTTTTATTACCCTAGAAAAAACTGGCCTGCTCCGTTGCCAGAAAAATCTATCTCGAAAGTTGAGTTTTAGCGGATACTTAAGTTAATATTAGTTAATAAAAATATGTGAATTCCAATAAAATTGCTAATTCTACCAGTTTTCATTACAATTCTACCACAAGATACCATCTACTTTTAATGAGAAGGTATTTTATCATTAAAAATATTGATTTAATGTTAAAATATCGTTTATTTTATACAAATGGAATGATCATAAAAACTTACATATTGAAAAATTTCTTAGAAATCATTTGAGTCTTTGTCATTGAAACGTACCTATCAATTATATGCGATAACTTGCTTTCGGAACTTTGAACGTGTTTTGATTCGTTTTTTGTCTACCTCTTTATTGCAATCAAATTTTATAAGAAGTATGATTAAAAGAGAATTTACAAATTACATTGGTACTAACTATCCGTTATTGTAATCCATAAATAAGAATCATTTTGATATTTTTTAAATAAAAACAATTTTTTAACAAAGTGTAAGGCAATCGGATAAAAGACTTATCGTAATAGCGAACTACTGCCCATAGACAATGTTTAGAGTGTTCCCGCACATATTCGTATTAAATGATTATTTTTTATATATACTATATATTTTTTATATAGGCTATATTCCATAGTGCGCAGCACGGAATGAGTTTGTCTTTGAAATAGATTATCTTTATATTAAAACTATAACTGCAAGACATATTAATAATCAACGAGTTTTCCTTTGCAGAAGTCAACCAAAGCACAGTACCAGCAATACTACCAATAGTCGGCGAGCCAGATGAAGACGTAGTGTTATCAACCGTCTTCCCCAAAGGTCCAACACTTTTCCAGCTAGACGGGAAAAGGTTACAGCTGCTCCAGCCATTAGATCGGGATGCTGATAATTTATCTCATATGGTGTTCCAGGTATAGTGTTTGTTTTTAAATACCAGCGTGTATAGGAAGTCGTTCATTAATCACGTGATGTTTTATTTACCATTATTCCCCTCACCTCTTTGATATATAGTGAGTTTTAAGACTTACTTTCCCCCGTGCTTTTTTAACTCATTACTTAACACGTTTCACGTGTTTATTTAATTTATGGTAAAGCGGACAACGGAGCAAGTGGATCTCCTATATGGTTAAAGAACACCACAGCCCATGTACAACCGCGCCATATTCTGCACATTGGTTGTGTTGTCGCCTTTTTACACCACCTAAACATAATTATTAAGGGACTCTGTTATCCTGAGTTTCTTAACGAAACAGTAGAAATACCGTTTCAAGTACAACTATCATTACTTGTGTATTTTTAATACCTACACAGAATTTTAAAAATTTAAGTTACGTATAAATAAATGTGGCATTAATCAAAATTATGTTTGACGAAAAAATTAATACACGTCATGTCCTACTAGATTCACTTTGTGATTTTCATCAAATTGAGCTTTGAAAGGGAGAGGCACTTTCAAAGCTCACGCGATTAGTGGATGATCCCATAGTACTTGTACTGTGTTTCGCCGAATACCTGACCCACTAAGTTACACTGTGGTTTATTAGTTATATCGACCTGGTTCTAGGATGGCACAACTTACTTTTATGTCATAAAAAACCAAAGAACTTTATCTTAAAATGAATCAGAGGTATATGTGTACTTGTATCCTAATTAAATAATTGTTATTTTATTATTATAGATATTTTAAATTAATATTATTAGAAAGACTAGATCTATTGGGAATAATTTTATACTAAATTATTTGGTTAGAATTTACTGACTGCAAATTCTAGCTACATACATGTCTTAATAATCAGTAAATAAATCTAAATAATAACGTCCACCCACAAGGTGGACAGACGAGCTTATAAAGGTCGTCCTTGTCGCCTCCGCCAGGTATTCATGGAGGTCCAACGGGGAGGCCAATGTCCAGCAGTAGACGTCTTACGGCTGAAATGATGATGATGAAATCTGAATAAACTATATCAGATATATCTCGTGTGAAAAAGAATGTCGAAAGAATATTTATAGTGAAATTAACGCCTTTTAATTGATTTTTATCTTTTAAGCTTAATTTAGATTTATAGCTTATATTATGAAGCATGTGTTACATTGATAACTATCGTTTCCGCTTTTAATTGCCCAACCAGCGGTTAATATCTCACGATCTAATTTTATAAACGCCTGAGGTGTATGATAATAACTATTTATGTTGCTTTAATAATATTTTAATTAATGCAGAGAACGGTGATCTAAAGATGTGAATATTAATGGTGTAATAGTAGAAGTATATAGTATAGTAGTAGTATAAGTAGTAGAAGTATAAAAATTGCTTATGGTTAGAGTTACATTACAAAATCAGATGATCAAAATTAAAGCAACTTTTGAGTTGCTCAAATTAAGCCAGGTTATCAATTTCTAAAATCTTAAACAGGTAATGAAATGCTCAGTTTTATTACCAACACAAGATTGTATGCTGAAGCATATGATGACGCACTAATTGAGTCGGCCCCTCCGAAATTATACAACGGGCTCACAGAATACTAAGCGTGAAACGGTACTTGGTCTGTGTTTCGCAGAGTAAGTGAGGGTATCGGAGGCCATTAAAAGTGCTGCTTAAGCGGCGTAAAAAGCTGAACACAACCAATGCCAAGCTGTAGCGCGTTTGTCCATAGGCTGCGTTGTTCTCTTACCATATAGGAGACCCATCTCCACCGTTGTCCGCTTTACCATAAAAAAAAGTATATTTAATATAAAAATGTTTATACTAACATCTGTTACTCTATTAGTACATTCCATTGTTTCATGATATCTTTCAAAACCGTATAGTTAATTATATTATTAATTTCTGGTTTTCAGCTTGTCTGTCAAGTAAAATCAACAAAAAAGCGACGGACCATTCCCGTGATCGTACGTGTTTCGGATATAAACGACAATGCGCCTGTATTTCAAGGAACACCGTATGAAACCAGCGTCTCTGAAGTAAGTTTTACTCCATATAACTTAATATTATTTTCTTGTCTAGATTCTTCACTATAAAATCAACAAATCTTCGGTCTTTTGGACCATAGGCCATAGATCTTATGGGCTAAACGTCGGTTTATTACCTGAGAGATTTCGATTACCTATTTACGATTACGATATAGTGGTGGAAATCAATTAGATTAAGGGCAGAAAAGCATGGGTTGGATCACCGGCCCGTTAGATTGACAAAGTGTATATAATGACAGGACTTTGCATCCTATTTGACCTTCAACTGGCCGGGGTCAGACATCCAAGAAAACTTTCACCAAGGAAGAGTACGACATAAAAGAAAAATATCAAAATATTATATTGATCTCCGAACAACTTTTGCCAAGAGAATTTTATTCTAAATTCCAAATAATCGCTACTTTATTTCCATCATATAACCAGTTTCAATATGTTATAATATGTATTTTTTTAGCTTGTCCCATTGGGTACCACGATGTTTGATAAAATACGCGCTGTTGATATCGACGCAGGAGTAAATGGCTTATCGGAATACTTCATAGTACCAGGGGACAACAATACCATGGAGACGTCGAATGCTGTCGATGGCTACGGATATTTCGCAATTCCTATTCCCCACCAGGGCCAGGTCACAGTCAACAGAAGCTTGGATTACGAACGAACTCAGAAGTATCTAGTCACTATTGTTGCTTCTGTTAGTATGACATACATCTACTTTGTTCTCATTTTAAGTTTTTTTTTAATATGTAATTATTATATTTTATATATAAATACTTTATATGAATGATGGAAATACTACGCAAAACTACTAAAATTAAAAGAAACATTACATAAATACTTCTTATACACATAAATCTGGTGTCGCGATGTTTGTTATCAAACACCTCCGAAACATTGACGATTTGATTTTTTAAATATCGATTTATAATACCATATAAATTTTTAAAGTTCTAATATATTTATTTAGATTATATTTAGTATTTATTTATACATAAAGGATATGTGTATATTTAGTGTAGCCTAATTTAATTGGTTTTTCAAAAGATTTTCAAAACATTAGCACTACACTAGTATATAAAAAAAGGCGTATATAAAAAAACTTAAGAGGCATTATTAGGAGTGGTGCGTTCGGCGTGAAAGCAGGAAGGTAAGTGCAACACCGGCAAGCTAGACGTCCACTCACAAGGTGGACAGACGACCTTTTAAAGGTCGCTGGAAGACCCTGGATGTAGTTCCCCTCCAACAGGTGTACATGGAGGTTCAAGGGAGAGGCCTTTGTCCAGCAGTGGACGTCTTACGGCTGAAATGATGACGATGAAGGCGCAGCGGTGCGGTTGTAGTCCAGATGGTTGCTAACACTATATTAATTTGAAGGATCGAGCACGTGACACCAAACGGCGAATGTCCAGCACAACCACGTTGACCGTGAACGTCTTGGATGATGATGACCAGGACCCCTCCTTCATTTACAAGGGCTGCTCCTCACACGAGGGCGCTTGCATCAACCCTGAATACTCCAGCTATGTAAGTAACACTGATACAACCTTATATAATATAAGTAGTGTTGTCCAAATGCAAGACTTTAAGCCAGTCTTGAGTCAGTGAGGATATCGGAGGCCCTTCAATGCCGCTTTCAGTGGCGCGGATGTCCCTGGATGGCGGTGTACTCGTGCCCTATAGGAGACCCACTTCCTCCTTTGTCCGCTATAGCATAAAAAAGTATCCAATCCCTGATTGATCGTTACAGGTAAACAGTGGCGTTTTGGCTGGTCTCCTATCAATCGAACCTGAGAAGCTTCAGGCTGTTGACATGGATACTTTGAACGCCCGAATTAAATACAGTATTGAGAGCGGACAGCCTGATACTTGGAGTAGATATTTTGATATAGATGAAAGCTCAGGCGCCGTGAGACAGCTGATACCAGTCGACACAAGTATTGCTAAGAAGTTTCAATTGGTTATTAAGGTATGTTCGCTTGGTTTGTTGAAAGATATAAAATTGAGAACTCATTTTAATTGTTATCTGCAATTCATAGTAAAAGAAAGTAATAGTTTAAGTCAGTCAAAATTTTGATACCGATGTTGAACTGCAATTTTTTTATAAAAAATCGAAAGTTTAAAAAGGCTCATCTGTAATAAGCGGTGCTCGGTACATCAAAACCCACAATCCTTACTGGGCCGCGGCTGCGTTGCCGGCCTTTTAAGGACTGGTATTCTCTTTTTTAAAGGCATTAGTTTGTAAAAACCTCTGCAGGCGGCAGATTTCACAGAGTAGTGGTGCGCGTTACAGAATTAAATACACTTGTGGCCCGACAAATATCGAGGTGATACGAATGAAATATTTAAAAAATGAGAATACATAATTTATTTTAGTCAAACTTAACAACACTATAGCTCAGAATAAAACATAGGCTACAATTTATAAATACATTGTATGAATTGTCCAAAATATGATAATAAGTGTCACGTAAGTCGGATCCTCTGGTTCCAAATAAAACTCAAATAGGCCAAAGATTTGAGGTCAATGCTGACATGCAATATTTATCAGCTAAAATTCTTCTCAGAGACAATTTTTTGTGAATTTTGTGACTTGATATTCTTTTTTTTTAATTCCAGGCAGAGGAAATATCAGAAGCGAAGCGATTTACTACAGCTAAGTTGACGATAACAGTTCGCCCAGTGGATGCCAGTCCGCCGGTTGTCTCCGCGACCTCCGACGAAGGACGAGTTGAGGAGAACTCTCCGAAGGGCACCAAGATACTGGGTACTGATGATCAGAACATACGGTTCAGTGTCTCAGATCCCGATTTGGTAAGATTTATGATAATTAAATAAACATTCAAAACGCACGTTACTCGTCCGAAGTCATATCACGGGCTCACAGAATACCCGGCGTGCAACGGAAGTTGTACTTGACACGGTACTTTTTCTGTTTTGTGATTAGGAGATTAGTTTTAGTGTGAATTAGGACATCGCAGGCCCTTAAAATGACGTTTAAATGGCGTAAAATGCCGGCAAAACAAAAAATTTAAATTGATTTGATTTAAAAATTTTATATTTTTTCAAATGTATAATTTTTTCATTAAACGGTGTGCTATATTTTCCAGGGGCCAGGTGATCCAGTACCTAAATACACATACGAATTGACAAACAACTTTTTCGATATAGACAAAGATGGCTACCTCATTGTCAATGATGACCATTTGGATAGAGATCCGCCCAACTTAGGACATTACAGGTTCCAGGTGAGAGAAAACTATACAATAATTACTTATACTAAGTACTACAGAAGACTACCGTGAATTCTTGTACTGTACCGTAGATACACTAAGTTTAGCTTATCACTTAATCGGAGTATAAAGCCGGCATCACAACTGAAGCCTGAATTGATGTAATTGACCAGGACCAGTGATAATATATTAACATTAACCTGCCCTAACTAAAATATATTTGCAATATTGTTGTGTAATTATTAGTAATTTGATAGTTCATATCCTTCCAAAAGTTTTTTTTATGGAAGGATATTTATTAAGATATTTGATATGGTCATACAGCCATCACAGCTTCACATGGTCTTTTAGGGAGAGCCGTGAATTTGATTTTTACCCGCGACCAGCGCAAGGGTCCAAAAGTTAAGATGTGAATATATATCAGATAAATTCTGTAATACTGTTTGTAAAATACTAATATCATAAAGAAGTAAATTAATGCTTTTTCGTGGTAATCGGATTTGCAAAGTCCGTCCAAGAATTGCGGTCAAGCGTGTTTCTTACAAACACCGCCTTAACGATGGAAGATATATGACTGAGTTGTAGAACTTGAACCTTGAATTTGTAAAAAGTCCGCGAAAGCATATATTTAACTTTATATGGCATAACAATATTTGCTAATATACAACTCACGCGTGGAAATGCCATGCTGAAGCAAATGATGACGGACAAATTGGGCCGGCTCGCCCGAAGTGATACCACGGGCTCACAGAACGCACTTGAGTGAAGAAATCGGAGGGTAAAGTGCCGTTTAAGCGGAGTAAAATGCCGGCAACACAACCAATACGCGAACTGTGGCGCGGATGTTCGTGAGCAGCGGTGTTCTCTTACCATATAGGAGAAACACCTGATCCGTCGGCTATAGAATTAAAAAAATACAAGTCTAATTATATAATTCACATAATTACTTATAGATCGTAGCCCGTGAAGTCAATGGTGGTGCAGCATCAGCCCCTTACTCTGTGCTGGTCTACCTGATAGACCAAAATGACAACGCGCCTGTCATACCAAAGACACAACCCATCAATGTGCCCGCTAGCTTGGAGCCAGCTCCAATTCATAAGGTATAATAGAGGTTAAACTAATCAATGCAAAGAAAGATTATAAACCACTGAAATTATTTTCTAACACCAGATTATAAAACTAGTATAAATGACATTTAAATAATCATTTAAAAGAAAAGAGAGATTGAGTGTTTATCACAATTTATTACAATATTAACTTATTGACAGAATTATGATTTCTCCTTACTTCAATAAGATTCAAACAGATTAGTTTCACGCAAGGAAAAGGCCAAATTGCACACACATACTGACAAATGACAGATACTGCACATACATCATCATTTCAACCGTAGGACGTCCACTGCTGGACGTATTCCTCCTTTTCGGACCTCCATGCATATCTTTCGGAGGCGACCTGCATCCAGAGTTTTCCGGCGACCCTTATAATGTCGTCCTACGCTGCGCTTGCTGGTCCGTGGTCTCCACTCTAATACTTTTCGGTCCCATCGGGCATCTGCTCTACGTGCAATGTGACCTGCCCATTGCCACTTTTGCTTCCTAATTCGGGCGGGCTATGTCGGTGACATTAGTTTGTCTACGGATCTCTTCATTTTTGATTCACGTAGAGAAACTCCGAAAAGACGGGCATCAGAAATTGATGGATCAAACCTTAAACCTATGGCACATAATATATTAAATATTTATGATAAAAATGTCTTTCCAGGTGGAAGCGACGGACATAGACGAGGGTGAGAACGCACGTATCACGTACAGTTTATATCACGTCTCTAACAATGGCGGTAACAAGTTCACTATCGATCCTAGCACCGGAGTTATTTGTGAGTTGCACCTTCACCCACTACATATTACAGCGTATTACAAAAGTAGTTTTTTATATAAACTGTGGCAAACGATCACTAAGCTTACCTAGGGAAAGCGATTCTCTGTCCATTGACACCCCTCTAGCGCTTGCAGAGCCGCAAGTGCGTTGCCGGCCTTTAAGGAATTTGTATGCTCTTTTCTTGAAGGTCCCCAAGTGATATTGGTTTGGAAATACCCTTGCTGGCAGCTGATTCCAAAGAGAAGTGGCTATTTCTTAGTAATAATCATCATTTTTTGTTGTTTCTTTGAAATAGAATTGATAATATATATAGCCCCTATCGCTGCCCCTCGCGCTGCCGGCAATAATTCCCTAATTACTGCTGCGGCAGGATCGACGGATATGTGTGTTTACATACTGCTTTTCCTCTCACTTGGCTCTCAAGTTCCGTCAATGGTAGACGGGCTCATAGAACATCAGCCTAAAATAGTACTTTTAGAATGTTTAGCTGAGTGATTTACATTACGGGAAGGCCACAGAATTATACCACTTAAAAATGAATACCTCCCGTAACAAGCTAGTCACACAACAGTAGATTGCGCGATAATCTTTATATAATATTATATATATATATATTATATCTGCCCCATTAGCCACATCAATAAATTCTTCGACTTTTTCAATGAATTTCACGTTTGAATTCCAAAAACACAAATTCAGATGGAATTATAGCTTTTAAGTTTTTGCATGTTATACAAATAGCATGGTTTGATTACATTGAATTATAAGAACACGTTACGCGCTTACACCAATCCATTTCGCTTAAATTATAATGCCGTTTTGAACAAAATTACAATCTCGATCATGACCGAGAACGACAGATTTTTCAATTGAATTCGTATCCGAGCATACCAAAACCGAGATCTCGGTCAAACCTTACTTATTACTGTAACTAAAGGTGTTATTTTGATTAAAGAAGGAAGCATTTTGGTAGCCTTTGTCAAATATTATGGTTGGTTTATGCATAGTGTGTAGTATTTATGATTTTTGAAATTGTAAAAGCATTTTATAATATTTAATTTGATTTTACTTTATTGGTTACATATTTCTTATACTAAATAATATTTTAATCACGATTTAAGTAATCATATGAGTTATAATGTAATGACCAATCAGAGCGGAGCACGTAGCTCGAGTGGAGTCTAGGCGCCATCTTTATTAAGACTATTAGAGAGTTATGAGCAAGACATTCTATGGAAGGTTGTGAAACAGTTGTGAGGAAGGCATTCTATGGAATGGAGACGATCGAGTTTCATAGCCACTGGCAGAATTGTGACCACTAGTCACAGAGGTCAAAAAATAAGAAGACGAACGAGTTGGACCCTTGTGGTTGTGTAGGGTTAAAGAATAGAGATTGATACTTTAAACTCACTATTTGGTCGTAAGTTGTCTTAAAGTGTCTGTTCCAACTAAATTAAATGTTGTGAAAAAAATTTTCATCGTGTTTTGTAAGCACTCAAGCCTCATGAAGACACACCAAGACTGTACAACCATTTCTGTTGGCGAAGCGAAGAGTTCTTCTCTGACATATGTGTTCCTACTTTATTTATCATATTAATAATATTACCTTGTCAATTCTATTTTAGGCTATAACATTAAGGTAAATTAAACGATTAGTTAAGTTAAATAAGATTGTTTATGATTTCCTTTTATTACATGTTTTTATTATTTAATTTTATTATTATTTATATATTTACAGCAAGCACTGGCCGTCTCCAAGCCGGCGAGCAATATAGCGTTACAGTCCGAGCGACCGATTCTAAAGGGCTAAGTTCTCAAGGAATCGTTGAACTTTTGGTGGCTCCGGGGCCCAACACAAGCCCACCGCAATTCTCGTCTAGGGATTATTACGCTCCTGTATCGGAAGGGGCTGCCATAAATTCTACAGTCACTACTGTTACGGTAAATTTGAAAGAAGTTCAATTTAAACAAAAATTTTAAAATATCTGTTGTATTGAGGTCGATCCCCGGTCTGCAGAACTAATTTCATAACACTTATCACTTATCTTAATTATATTGAAGCATATGAAGACGCACTAATTGGGCAAGTTCGTCAGAAGTGATACAACCTCACAGAATGCCATCGTGAAACGGTTTTTGTACTGTGTTTCGCTGATTGAGTGAGGATATTGGAGGTCCTCGCTCGGATCGCATCAAACGGATATTTTTTTCATACTGCGTCCACTGTATCAGCAGCATTCGGATTGACGATGCCAATTCATTTGGATTTTCTGAAGCACCAGAGTATTCTGTGAGCCCGTGGTATCATTTCAGACGATCCGGCCCAATTAGTGCGTCAGCATATGCTTCAACATCGCTCTCCCACGAGTGCAAAATGTTTTCTTTTATGTACTTTTTATGGACTTTTTTTAAGTACTTGTATTTCAAATTTCAGGCAAAGGATCCAGAAAACGAACCCGTGACCTACTCCATATTATCGGGCAATGACTTACGTCAATTTGCGATAGGTTCCAACACTGGTATCATCACAGTCATACGCCGATTGGACCGGGAAGTGCTAACCCGATACCAACTGGTAAGATCATAATCACGCTGTAATACTTAACCGATAAAAGTAAATTAAAGGTTGACCCTTGTAATACTTCGTTTAATTTTACATAGAATAAAAAGCCACGATTTTTGTTCCCGGTATTTAAAAAAAAAATACCGATAATTAAGACATCTTATTAAAAACTACCAAAGCATTTTAGATATAAAAATGGCGTTTTGAGTTATATTATAACCCATTTTATATCAAAAAATTGCTTAATATATACAAAAAAAATGTTTTAAAATTGGGTATTGTACTACCGAGCATGGGTTGCAAATATATTTTGCATAATGTAGACAGTATTTCAGCTATTTGAAATAGAATCTCTTCATCCTTTAATTATTAAATTTTATATTATTACTTGATGCTAGACAATCGAATGTAATACACCAGAAATATTTAACATAAACATTAAAATATGTCTAATATATAATACTATTATTAATAATATGTTATTTGTAATTAAATAAATGTGTTTCAGATGATTAGAGCCGAAGATCCGGGTAAACTGTCGACCACTGCAACAGTTAATATTAAAGTTACCGATATAAATGATAATAATCCTAAATTTGGTGAGGATTCCTACACATTCAACGTAAAAGAAGGTAGATTAACATTTTATTCCTAATACAGAACAATGAAGAACTAAAATTAGAATAAGATTTAGTGGAAATAGAACCGAAGCTACCATGAAGTCAGTGATATTGTGTTTGATCCCCGGTCTGAATAAAATTTACAATTTATTCGGCTTGACAGTGGCCGGGCGACTATCATAATACTGTCGCACTCGTGAGAAATCCATGCTGAAGCATATGCTGTGTTGCGGTTGTTCATGGGCGGCGGTGATCTCTTACTATATTGGAGATTCACCTGCTCCGTTGTCCGCTATACTATAATAAAATATTTATAAATCCATGTTTTTAATAATAATCGTTTTCAAAACTTCCTTCAGGTATTTCAGGCGAACAAGTTGGCTACGTTCACGCTACTGACATAGACGAGGGAGTGAATGCTCAAATAAGCTACACAGTCCCTTCAAATCTGCCTTTCTCGATTGATAATGCGTCCGGTCTTATCACAACCAACACTGAACTCGACTATGAAGATGTCAAAGTAATTAATTCTAGTTTACCATTTAATTAATCCAATTTAAATAATAAAAATATTACACTGGCATTTAAAGAAAGAATAAATATAAAATTTCGACTCTATTAAAAATTTTAGAGCGTCGATACGCATTGATAATTGTACTGTTTACTTGTATAATTAGAGTTCAAGTATCGATCACAAAGCTTTACTGCTCGAGCGATGTAAAAAGCCAGCAACACATCCAAAGCGTGGCTTACAAGTGCGGCGGTGATCTGTTTACCATCAATGAATCAGATAAGACAATAATTTGATAAATAAAAATGTGTCGCGGTGTTTAAACTAAACTCCTGCGAAATGTGCGGGGATTTAGTTAGAATTTATAAATTTATTTTTTTTTCATACATTATTATTATATAATTATTTTTATTGAACTAGAAAGCTTATATAGCTTATAGTTTTTAACCTAGTAAATATATAAATTAGGCAGCTTAAAAGGTTCTATACTTATAAAACTTTATATATTCCAGGAGTATGCATTCGTGGTGACGGCAACAGATGGTGCTATAGACAAACGTCTTGGCACTGCGTCCGTCACGGTTCTAGTTGAAGATGTGTCTGACGAATCTCCCATCTTCCCACAGTTACTGTATTCAGTTCATGTACCAGAAAATGCGCCTAACTATCCTGTCATCAAGGTTCTTGTAAGTAATATCATAGAACAAATATTATTGCATGAACAAAGCCATACCACTTCAAATGGTTAGTTTTTACAACAATAATACATATAAATGCACAAATAATTCAGTTTTTTATTATTAAAACATTTCTACTTATGTATTAATAGCACCGTTATATTAATAGCCACGGATTACATGGTTTTTATGTGCCTACCTTTTTGCGAACCTACTTACTTACAAATCTACTTACAAACCAGTTATCTATTTACATACATACCTTTCTACTTACTAGCACAATTTTTGTTGTGGTGGCGATAATCCGTACACACATCATCTTTATATAAACGAATTTAAAAAAGGTAGAGTTTGAGTTGATTTTGTGAGCCTCGTAGCTTAAAGGTGTACCATGAAGCGAGAGGTATCGGGTTCGAATCCCAGTCCGGCTAATTATAATTTAATTTATAATTTCTTCGGTCTCTTGACAAGGGAAGGGCTTGACAGTGGCCAGGCTACTGTCGCACCCGTGGGAGAGTCTTGCTGAAACCTATGCTGACGCACTATTTGAGCCGGCTCGTCCTAAGTGATGCCATGGGCTTTCAGAATACTCAGCGTGAAACGGTACTTGTACTGTATTTCGCAGAGTGAGGTGATATCAGAGGCTCTTTAGTGGCGTAAAAAGCCGGCAACACAATCGGTACGGGGGCTGTGGTGCGGTTGTTCATGGGCGGCGGTATTTACTTATCATATATGAGACTCACCAGCTCAGTTGTCCGCAATAGAATAAAAAAGAAACAAATTTTGTTTTTCCAGGCCGTCGACCCAGACACATCTCCAGAAGTAACATACACTATCCTAAAAGGAGACACAGATTCCTTCTCAATAGACCGCAAGAGCGGAACAATACGAACTGTAAAGGCTCTAGATCGAGAAATGATCGCGAGGCACGAACTCATCATTGGTACCGAAGAAAACAATAGCCAAGCCAAAGGCGCTACCACTACTGTAGAAATTGTTGTTGATGTAAGTTCTATTATATATATCTATGCATATGCTTTTATATATAGATGCGTACGAGCAAAAGGCTCACCTAGGAGCGTACCTATCCCTAAAAGGCCGACAACGCACCCGCGACCGAGCATGAGCTGAAGGTGTCCATGGGCGAAATACTGCTTATACTACGTAAGCCTCCAGCTCGTTTGCCGTCCTCAGCAGGCTCGTGAGCGTGAAACTAGAGCCACATGGCCAACAGAGAATTAGCCATTCCCAAAAAAAAACGCATTTTAATTTATTATAATTGAAACATTTTTAATATTTAGTATTAACATTACTGATTTTCTTACATAAAACTAATGTTTTTCTTAATCCATTTCATCAATTAGAAAAAATCTATACATATACAACCTTGTTATAATAACCAAATATAGTAATAGCGCAGGCATAACTGAACAAAGTGAATTTGTTTTTCATTTGAACGGCATTTTCACTTTCTTAGTGATTATGCATGATAACTTTAAAACACTAATTTACACTAACAATAATAAAGAGTCTCTGTCTACCATACTCAAATTCAAAAGCATTCATTCATTTAGGAGGAGCACTTTTGCAAGTTGATGAACAATTATATGTAAAGCTATTATTGGTTCGGAAGATATACCTCTACGAGAAGAACCATAGGGTTTCATTTTTTTATCGCCTAATTTACAGTTGGTTTATTTATAAGCTATTGGCAAGATTATAAGGAACCAGTTGGTGCTTTTGCAGAAGTTTCCATGCATTTTTGTCTTCTATCTATTGGTTATACTAAAGTTTAACGAATTTTTATTTTATTTAGTACCGTAAAGTCTATATTTCGAAACCAAATGCTTTTTTCTTACAGTTAAATACCGAATTACATAAAATAATCAATTTTACAGGATAAAAATGACAACACACCCATATTCACTTCCGCAATACGTCCCGTGACTATAGAAGATACAGCTTCAATAGGCTCTTTAGTAGAAACCGTGGTTGCACTGGATGCTGACTCAACTCCGCCGAATAACAGAATAAGATACGCTTTAGTGGGACGGGGCAAAGCGTCAATCTATTTCCATGTGGAACCCGACACTGGTACCATCAGATTGAGGGACGATTTGAGAAAGGAAACTGATAGTGAATATACTGTAAGTATAATTTTTTTTTATTATATACTAGCGGACCCGAGAAATGATTTTTCATAGTACAGCTGTTAACGGAGCAGGTTGGTCTCCTATATGGTATGAGAACACCGCCGCCCATCGACAACCGCGCCACACTCCGCGCATTGGTTGTGTGGTCGGCTTTTTACGCCACTTAAGCGGCATTTTTTAAATTCCTCCGATATCCTCACTCAGCGAACCAGTACAATTACCATTTCACGTTGAGTATTCTGTGAGTCTGTGGTATCACTTCGGAAGAGCCGGCCCAATTAGTGCGTCCGCATATGCTTCAGCAAGGTTCTCCCATGGGTATTTTACCATTATTGTGAATAAGATAGGTGCCTATATGTTGTCACTGACTTTTATCAAGTTATCTTTTCTCTACACTCGCATAAAAAGCCGGCAACACAACCAATACGCGGACCGTGGCGTACCGTTGTCCATGGGCGGTAGTAGGAGACCAACCTGCTCCTCTCTCCGCTATACTATAAAAAATTAAGATTTTGTGTATCAAAATATGTACTTTTGATTTCCTACAAAATGTGTATTATAAATTTTCAGGTGGATGTCCAAGCGTATGACGAAGGGGATCCAGTTTTGTCTTCAGTAACAAGCCTCACGGTTTACGTCAGTCATTCTGCCACTGTACCCCCAGACGTACGTATATTTTAATATATCCTTTTATTTTTGAAATAGAGACCTGTAACAAGTATAATTATTTTCTTTAAAAACTGTTAAATCCTTAATTATAAAAATATTCTGTTATATTGAAAATATTAATTTTAGTAGAAAAATTACTCAGTGTCTTAACATGTTCTTAATTTCAATCATCGTAATATGATCCTTAAAATTAACTATAATATTTTATTGATTAATTTAACTGTATGTAAAACATGAGCTCCTGTTTGTGTAGGAGCAGTAACACCGCCTAGTATAATTAATTTAATAGTTTAATTAAAACTTTAAAAAATGACTTCCTAAAAGCTTATAGTTCAAATGGAACTCTTTCAGGTTAGATTAGGCTTTGCTGACACTACATACACAGAACATGTTGCTGAGAATTCCCCAAACGGCACTTTAATACGCACTTTGCCGATATGGAACAAGAGCAAACACTCCAGAGATACTCCACTCAAATGTCTTCTAACAAATTCCTCACAAAAAGGTTTAATATCATTTTTTTAGTTTCAAGTTTTGTTTACATTGTCACGCATAAACTACAGATTTCATGATGTAATATATTATTAAGGGGAATATATAATATAACTATTTATATGAAAATATATTAACAGAATACCGTACTGTACTTATACTGAATTTAACTGAGTGACTGAAGATTTCGGAAGTGCTTGAAATTATACCGATTAAGCGGAGTAAAAAGACAACGATAAAATCATGGCCATCAACCAGTGGATTGTGGCTCGGTTGTCCATGGGCGGTGGCGATCTTCTACCATAGAATGCCGCCTATTTGTTTGCCACTATACCGTTAAGAAAAATCCATATTAACACGTGACTATAAAATAAAAGATACAATTTTTTTTATTAATACGGAAATCAATTATTCCAGGAGTCTTCTTCGTCAAACTGAACGAAGACAGAGATTGTGCAATCTATATCAACGCATCCATAGACTATGAAACGTTATCCGAATACACATTAGAAGTCCAGCTAGAGTCAATACAGGGTCTTATTAACCCGGAAAGCAGTAAAGCAGTGATAAACGTGCACGTTAAAGACGCGAACGACAATTCGCCTGTGTTCGTATTTAACGAGCAATCTAGTATCGCAGCCGCTAAGGGGAAATACTTTGCGATTGCTACAAAAGACATGCCATTGGATACTAATATACTACAGGTTCAGGTTGGTAGATTTATGAATCAATTTAAAGTCAAGAAATCTTTAAATCGTCACATACACTGAATCTCAATTATCGTTTGGTAGAGCGACACATTGCCAAGCATCATAATTTTTAAATTATTCTGTAGAAGCAGTAAGATAAATTGCAAAAAGGTTGAAATTTCGATGTATTATTAATTTACATTTCAACATATACACTATTTTAAAATGTTGGATTATATAAATAATTATAAATAAAGATACATATGCACATTTATTAAATAAGACGTGATTTGTTGTAAACTTCAAAATGTTTTGAATAATCGCCTTTAATTTACTTCCCAGGCTGTGTCCTATACGTAGTCTACTTCAAAACCTTATATTAAAAAACTAAACGAAGCTCTTAAATGCATATTTTTATCATGAATTGCCTCGTTTCTAGGCAAAGGACAGAGATAGTGGTGAGTTTGGCAAAGTTGAGTATCGGAAGAACGCTTGGACAAAGGTTGCCGAAGAATACTTCTCTCTGAACACAGACACGGGAGTTATTTCTAATATCAAAACATTTGACAATGTACCTAAAGAAGATTTACCTTTTAAATTCAATGTGATGGCCAGAGACAACCCTAAGTCTGACAATTACAAGACAGCTCGCGCATCTGTGGTGGTAAATAATATTGTGTATTACCAAACAATAATTTAAAAAATATTTAACATTATCTAGTCCAGTATTTCCATCCTGTGGTCAATGGTGTAATCTTTGGGCCATAAATAAATGTTTATAATAACTCAAATAAATACCGAATCAGATTTTTTCTGTTAGTTTTATTCAGAGGTCCGTGAAAACTGTCCGTGTATATAATCCGTGGCAATAGGTTAGGAATCGCTCATTTAATCAAATATAAAAAATATTTATTCTTGCTCGATTTTATTATTTGTAAACATTATTATACTGATAAATATACCTCAAACCACAATTCTTAATAGAATTGTGGTTTGAGAATTAATTTAATGTTTTGAGAGATTATGAAAACATTTAATTAAATGTGATAGTAACTAAAATAATGAGTTATGCAAAATTTCAGATCAATCTATTGCAAAAAGATAATCAAATGATAATAGAAGTGTCTGATTTGAACCTCAAATCCATGT
>DWCF01002718.1:0-22653 GCA_018230265.1 Delias oraia | reverse complement strand
CTGACAGATCTCTTGCGAACACTTTGGATCCTTTGTTCCGCTTTATCGCTTCTTCAATACACGAGGTATTGAATTGGTGTATATCGTGTCGCATTTCTTTGGAGATCTGCTTGTTGAGGAGCCTATACTTCGACAATTTAATTTTTACCGTATAATTGACATCAAAGCATGTGGATCTTCTAGATGGTAAGAGAATACCACCACCCATGTACTACCGCGCCAGTCCGGGCTTTGTAGTGCCGGCTTTTTATGGCGCTTAAGCAGAATTTTTTAAGGACCTCCGATATCCTCACTCACTCAGCGAAACAATGTAGAACTCATAGAAGTACTGTTTCAAGTACAAATAACATTTCACGCTGAGGATTCTGTGCCCGTGGTAACACTTCGGGTGAACCGGGCCAGTTAATGCGTCAGCAAATGCTTAAACATGGCTTTCCCGAGGATGACAGAAGATACTCGACCGAACACTGTCAAGCAAACTTCCAAAAAAATAAAATATTTTTCGGACCGGGATTGAAACCCGATACCTCACGCTTCATGACTTTTAAAACCATTTAGCAACGAGGCTGTCAATATCGAATAATACATACAATATCCATTATTTTTTGTAACCTACTATGTTAAAACAATTAATTTTCATTTAAGATCTTGAGGAGTGAAAATTGGATGCCTCGCCGACCTGGGTTTGCGAGCTTTGAACACTACAGAAAACTACTTAATAAAGATACGCCGGATGAGCCAACCGGTCTTATTTCAGAGTAATTATTATGTCATTGCTCTTTTTTCTTTAGGTTACACAATCTCCGTACTTTGTCGATTAAAATTTAATGATATATATTTATATAACTTATTAATTAGTAGTTTTTTATTTTACAAATTAAATACACAGTCATGGTGAAGTATGGAGGAAGTTCCGGACAACGGTAAATCCGATTATGCTCCACACAAAGACAATAAAGTTGTATAGCAATATTCTTGAGGAAGTCGCAGACGAAATGATTGCCAGGTATTTTATAATTCCCTAGATAAAGTAAGTTATAAGTAAATATCAATTTACGTAATAATATGACATATTACGTTCTTATGGCTATTTTGATACCCCAATTATCGTATCTAAGCTAAGTGAAGCAATTCAAGTTTGAGCACTGCTAAAATATATACAAACATTTCCGTTTCAGAATGAGGTCTAAACGCAAAGAAGATAATACCATTGAAGGTAAATTTGACGTAGAAATGAACTTATGGGCCCTTGAGTCGATCGGTGTGGTTGCTCTAGGTGGTCGATTAAACTGCTTTGACCCAAATTTACCTGAAGACTCACCAGCAAGACGACTCATACAAACTGTGCATGATATTTTCAAGATGTCGGATAAATTAGACTTTAAGCCAAGCTTATGGCGTTATGTTGGGACTCCAAATTATTATAAAGCTATGAAATATTATGAAGAACAAACGAAGTAGGTAATCTATAAATTTAATTAACTTCTCTTATTTATTTTAACCTAAGTAAATACCAAAGAGGTAGTAAAGACATAAATAACCGCTCGGATATTTGACATTATACTTGGTTTTAGCCTCAGCCGCTACTTTATTAACAAAGCACGAGAGCAATATACAACCAAGAAAAAATCAGACGATGATAAAGGGATCCTAGAAAAACTTCTTGAAATAGACGAAAAAGTAGCTGTCATAATGGCTGGTGACATGCTGCTGGCTGGTGTCGATACAGTGAGTAGACTTGATGGGTCTAACTATATATAGAATTTCCTTGTACCGACGATAAACCTAAAATAATTTTAAAACCATATCTCACTCATTTTAGGCCGCTAATACTATAATAGCGACGTTCTATTTACTTGCAAAAAATCATGAAAAGCAACAGAAATTGAGAGAAGAAATTTTAAGCCGATCTGAACAAAAACCTTACTTGAAGGCATGCATCAAAGAATCCCTCAGAATTATGCCCGTAGTTGGTGGTAATTTGCGCGTTACATCAAAGGAATATGATGTTTTAGGATACAGGATTCCTAAAAACGTAAGTTTCCCATAAAACAATTAGATTTGTTAGTTTTTGTTATAGACAAGTAATGATTTATATAATATGATCAGTAGCATGAAATACCCTTTAGATAAAATTGTGGCATACAAAAATGTTATACCAACATATTTTATATCATTAAACCCTACCTACTTTACAGATGTATGTGACATTCGGACACCAATTCCTATCAGTATCAGAGGATCATTTTCCAAAACCGAAGGAATACATTCCTGAGCGTTGGCTTGTTGATAAAACCGATCCACTTCACTACAGGAACGCCCATCCTTTTGCCTATAACCCATTCGGCTTTGGAGTCAGGGCTTGCATAGGTATCAATAGATTATAATATTTTCTAATCGAACAATTTATACCCTTTTTGGGTAGCGATGACACATTATAACTCTTAAAAAATCTAAACAAGTCTGAAATGTTCTAATAGCATGTCATAATATAAACACTGAGCGCAAAACCATTCAGCAACTTCTGTTGAGAGCATTAAAAAATTTAGGTTTTACCAAAACATATTTATCTGATGCATATGCGGACGGACTATTCGAAGTGATACCACTGCCTTACAGAATACTTAAGTAGTTGTATTTGAAACAGTACCTCTACTGGATTTCGCTGAGTGAGTGAGGATATCGGAGGCCCTTAAAAATGCCGTTTAAGTGACGTAAAATGCCGGCAACACAACCAATGCCCGCATTTTGGTATGGTTGTCCATGGGCGGCGGTGTACTCTTATTATATAAGGGACCTGCTCCGTTGTCCGCTATACTATACGAAAAACACTTTTCTCCAGGTCGCCGAATAGCAGAGTTAGAAATAGAAACGTTCCTGTCAAAAGTGATTGAAAATTTCGAAATTGGCTGGTCGGGCCCTCCTCCAACTATCCGGCCTGCTGCTCTCAACTACATCGTGGGCCCTTTTAACTTTACTTTCAAAGATAAATAATCTAATTTATTTCGAAATATACGCACGCGACTCCATATTTCAACCAATAAAATTTTTTTCAAATTAAATGTAGAATTTTCTTTTCCACACTTTATTATAACTACATATATAGTTTTCATATTTAAAAACAAACTGTGTTTTCGGTAGAAACGATTAACGAATAAACCAACAGAAATGTTACGGTTTTGTAAGTTTTTAAGGTTTTTGTCTATAATGTATTTCATTTGTTTCGTTTTTTTAAATGTATACACAGAGATACCAAAAATTATCAGTAAAAACCGTAGTACTTGGAAAAAAATTTTTTATATTTTATTATTTTTATAAAATGCATTGTTGTAAATTAATTTTTTACGGTATAGCGGACAACAGAACAGGTGGATCTCCTATATGGTAAAGGAACAACACTGTCCAAGTACATCCAACTACGCCACAGTCCGCCCTGGTTGTGTTGGTAGCTTTTTTACGTCGCTTAAGCGACATAAAAGTGCAAGTACCGTTTTACGCTGAGCTATCTGTGATCCCGTTGTATCACTTCGGACGAGCTGGCACAATTAGGTTAGTGCATCTGCATGGCTCTCCTACGGATGAAACTTTATTCTATGTATAAGTATTATGTTTTCTGTGAATATAAATAACAGAAAACGGCCTCAGGGAGTGAAAATTATAGCAGATTTCTCACATGAACACGGTGATGATGGTTTTTAAGAAAATATGATAACTACTATAGACTTAGGTAATACTTGTACTAAGTTAACTATATACAAATACTATATTCTTATTCACATGCAATTAGATATCTTAGAAAAACAATTTTTGTTATTCTGCATTTCAATGTCGTTTTTATCCATTTTTCGCAAATTATTTAAATGAATTACTATATTATATATAGTTAATATTTAAATAACAAATAAAATATTAAAGCCACTTACAAATTAACGTGGATATAAAATATATTGACTTACAAAGAGTCTTAGCAAGGCTAGTTATCAATACTATAAATAATATTATTCTGTAATTGTATTTCCGTAATTCATTTTAAAGTTTTTTTTACATTAAAGAGAATTTATTAGATTGGGAAAAAATAATATCAGTCCTAATAAACCACTTAAAAGGTTTTTGCTAAGTCACAAATATTTTTTTCTTTGAAAAAGGTTTTACAAGACCACTTTTCTTAACCTTTGAATAGGGAATCCATAAATTCGTAAACTCGGCACGAAAAGGGATCCTCTTTAATTCCCATGTAAGCCTTAAATTACCTGATACCCTGTTTCAAGGAAAATGTAAACAATACTAAGAAATGTAGTAAAGTTATAACATTTGAAATAAATCTATATTTTATATCCCAAGTTACATATATAAAATAATATATTCAAAAACCTTTTTCTGAGAACCTCGTAGCTAAGTGGTTTTACAAGTCTACCATGAAGAGAGAGGTATTAGGTTCGAATCCCATTCCGGAAAGTTATAGTTTTCTTTATAATTTATTCGGTCTCTGGAAGTGATCTGGAAGGACACTAATTAGGGCGGCTCGTCCGAATTGATATCACGAGGTCTCAGAATACTCAGCGTGAAATGGTAGTTATACTGTGTTTCGCTAAGTGTGTGAGGATATCGAAGGCCATTAAAATGCCTTAAAATGCGTGGACTATAGTGCGGTTGTCTATAGGCGGTGGAGTTCTCTTGTTGTTCTCTTGTTCCACAAGTTGTGAGGCACTGCCATCTGGATTTGAATTAAGGAAGAATATTTTCTAATACAACCGACCTTGTGAAAAAAGGTTAAATTATAATGTACGAGAAATAGTAAAGATCAAAAAAGCCATTCCTGTTCGAGTGCTCAAGTGGACGAGTGAATTGCCCTCATAATGGACCGTGATTTACTCTTCCCTGAAGTTTATGTGGTGCTTGGTATAACGATAAGAAAATTGGATGATTTCATTTTTCTGCTATCGTCATACATATAACAAGAAAACAACAGCAATACACAACCAAGACAGTATTTAACTGTATGCTTCTAGTATACATGTATACATATATAATTATATACCTACATAAAATATTTTCTTTCAAAATTTATAGTAATCTTAAGATATCTGTAGGGATCTTTTGTTCATATTCATTTATGTTAATATAGATAAGTTCGTTATGAAACCACTTTGTGTAATCTAAACTATATATAATTAAGCATCTTGAAACAATTAAGTCCGAGAATCAATTTAGGGCGGAGTTTCTAAGGGGTTTTAGCTAAAGTGTACTTAGTGGATCAACCCTCTAAAATTTTCTGTAAATATTCAGATTTTAGTGACCAGTTATGCTTAATTTTATAAGTTCAATTTTACTTTAATATTTTTAACCATTCGCAGATAAATTTAACCCAAAATATCAATAGATTACCAATCATTGGAAGATAGATTTATAATTGTAGTGTTTAAAGCGCGGAACAAGAAACCAGAAAAGATATTAAGTATTACAAATAATTATGATTGAATATAATTTCATAAAAAATTAAGGTTTTATCAAATACATAAGTATTTGTTTATTTGTACTTTATAAACAGTACCGCAAGATTTATAATTCCATATAATAATAATTATGTTTTTTAGAACAAGAAGAACAAATTGTTTAAAAATATCAACTATTTAATTATTTTTTTAATTTTCCAAATTTAACATTTACTAAGCATAAAGAAAGTAATAAACTGTACAATTGATCCAAGCTTATTTTCGCAATCAGTATAGTAGGAACAAAAGATAAATCTGCAATTTAAATAACATTCATCGTTGAGACCATAAACTCTGTAAGCCAAATCTGCATCCAGATTACTTATCGCTGCTTGTTTATGCAATCTAGTCGTTCAAATTATCCAGGATTTTCAAAGAAAAGCACTTATACGCAAATTAAACAACTGTCAGTTTTGTAACCAGCTCTGCTTTTTAAGTGACCTTCAAAAAAGCCGAAAATGAAATTATACAGTCGAATTTTCTATTGTTTCACTCCCGTATCGTCGTCAGTGGAACGATTTAGTTGAAAGAGGTGTCAAACGAGAAGGTCCCGCTGCGCAGTGGCTCTAAATTTCATCAATCATTTATAATTATAATAATTAATTAATTAATAATTTTTAAACTATAGTAGGCTAGTTTATTATATAAAAAAATTACTTTTGACTTTTGGGCAATTCAGTTTAATCTAGAATTTTATGTTGATAAATTAAATTATAATTAAATTAATGTAATGAAAATAATACACATTAACAAAATTTTCAAAGTTAGATTCACTAAATCAAGTAAAGATGACCTCGTTTCAGTAAGATAGTTGAAATTGCTAACTGAGAATCCAATCATGATGGACATCCCTCAAACATTCGGCATAGACAAACAAGACCAATGAAATTGTATTGGGACCTTGATTTCGATCCCTTTTGACATACGATCATGTACTATCAGTAAAGAATTAGGCTTTAGCAAAACGGATTTTAAGGATTTTAAGTAATTATTGGACAGTAAAGAGTATTACAGATGTACATTTTTATTCTATCCATCCACGCTTTGGTTGTATTTCTGCTGAACGATTTTACCCTTCTTAAGCGGCAAGTTAAAGTCAGTTACTACTATAACAAGTAAGTACTGTACAAGTTCAGTAAATCCATAGCATTACTCCGTACTTTAAAGATATAACTTCAACTTATTGTATCTAAAACTATATAAAATAAACATTTTTCTTAAAATATTCATAATCTTTAAAAATTGACAAACAGTTGTAAAATAGTGACAGAAGAATGAAAGTATCTAATTTACAAGTGTTTCTTTTACATTAATCCTAATTTAAAATATTATCTTTATTATCTAGCCATAGATTGATTAATTAAAGTCAGTATTTTAAAATATACCAACCCGAGAATATAAGTTTTAATAAATTGCGTACTAAGCTCATCTGATATCGTGGAAGCAAAATTCTTGTAAAATATATTATCTCATATAACTTCAAATTTGAATTTCACAATTTTCATCTATTGTGTATTTTTTATTTATTACTTCCACGTAATATACTGCGGTAAAATTTGAAGATTACGTAGTCATGATTCTTTCCAAATATTAATTGAATTTATTTTATTCAATTACATAGTATTGCAACCATAATAAAGTTATGAGGTCATTGTGAGTTTATTTCATAATTAAAACGACAAATTTAAGTAGCCTATCGTGATTTGCAACATCACTAAATATTTAAAATATGTCCATAATAAATCTTATAAGTTTGAATCAATAAAGTAAATCTACGCTAACACAGATAATATCTAACACCTTGATTGATGTGGAGTTATTTTATGTTTGAAACTCGCATTTTTGCCGCCCGATCGCATTTCAGGAAAATATTCGTGCTGGATATATATTTCTTCTAGCTCACTGTTCAATTCAATATTCCAATACATTTAGAAAAATTGGTTTTCGTAACATCGCTATCTCGGAATCATTTTTTCTAACAATCAGAATGTATTACAAATGTAGACAAAGGTACTTTCAGACTGTTATTGTATTTACAACTGCCATAAATATAAAACTTCATAAGTGAAAATAAGAAACGTGCAATGACTGCGGTGCACCGTGCACTAGACGCGAGGTTTCAACGACCGATAATAAAACTTTAAACAACTTTTCTCTTTTAGTGCATACGTGCGTGGCTTATTTACGAGCAGACGGACCCCTTACTTGTGATTATGAGCTTGGAAAACTGTTATAATCATGCCGAAAGCAGTGTTATCACGCTTTAGAACACCGATGCGAGCACTATTGTCTCGAGAGCCTTTGTTTATTATTATTATTTTGCCTTGTCGTAACGAAGGGATTACGGGACATCGAGGTCCTTTGTTTTCCTGTCCATGACTTGTATCGCTTGACTTGAAATATTTACTGTA
The DNA here is from genome assembly GCA_018230265.1 of Delias oraia. Classification (NCBI taxonomy): domain Eukaryota; kingdom Metazoa; phylum Arthropoda; class Insecta; order Lepidoptera; family Pieridae; genus Delias; species Delias oraia. Next base: position 14,750 of record DWCF01002718.1, on the reverse strand, counting down.
CCTCTCATATATCAGGTTTTAAACTAATTTGTAGCTCCGCTTTGAAGATGTTTTATTGTAATGGATATCATAACTAAGTATAAATTAATGAGCTGTTTATATATTAACTTATAGCCTACGAATCACGCTGTAGGTACATGTTTACTCGTAATTATTAAATGACAATTGCAAATAATCCAAAGACTAAATAGGTATGCAGAGAACCTAATACAGTTCTTATTAGTGACTAACGTTATAATTATTATCATTATTGTTTTATCTGTATATATACACGACTAAATAGTTTTTATACCTCGCCAATTTTTTTCCATTGACTGAAGTATTTATATTTGAGTTTAATTGTATTTTACTCGCTCGTGAGCAAATAAAAATCATATGTATTTTGGTTAAAAACTAAATTTCAAGCTAGGGGTATATGCAAAAAATCATAAAATCCATCAACAAAATTCAGTTTATTAAAAAAGGAAGTTATGCATTTTGAAGATTCACCTTTTCTCACTGCCTCATTACTTTGTTTTGTATAAATTAAATTAATATATGACGACATTAAAACATTAAATTGCGTGTACGTTATCATTTGCGAATGAAACCATACAGAAAATATTGTGGTTTTAAGATTATGTGAAATTGTATATTTTCGAAAATACTTTCTACATAGTACAATAGAGCTAAGTTCTCGATAGGAATAGTAACAATGTAACTGCTACGGAATAGCTTCAGAAGTAACGAGATTGTCTAACCACTGTTGGTAAACTATAGTTTTAATGGCCAATATTAACTTTAACAGGATCCTCGACACGGTTCAGCTTCGTATATTTAGTTAGTCGTTGACATTTTAAAAACATTACAAAATATTACAAAACATTTTATTTCGAGGTTTCAACTGTTATTACGATTATAAAAGGATTCAAAGAATCAGTTCGAATGTGTGATTATTCACCAGGTCTATTCCGCTGCGAATTTTAATGGTTTTACTATTATATCATAATCCCACTTAACTTTCTTATGATTTTAAAATTATCACTATCAGAAATTACTTAATTTGATATCGTTAATTATTTCCATTGATTGTGGATGTTCAAAAAAATTATATAAAATGTGTGTACTGTTTATTTCCTTACATTTATGAAAATTAAAATTTCTCCTGTTTAATTGTGATTTGGCGTTAAATACATTAGGTATATACCGCTTGTTAAGTAAGTTTTGTTTTTTACTTGTCTAGACCAAGTACTCTTGGTACTTTATACTATACTAGATACTTTAATTATTAAAGCTTATTTTAACATAAACCAATTCATAGTAGACAAAAATGCATGGAAAATTCTACACAAGTGCCAACTAGTACCTTACATACTAGCAAACATAAATAATTCAACTATTGTAAATTTGGCGATAAAAAAAAATCCCTATAGGTTTCTTGTTGGTTCTTCTCGTAGAGGTATATCTTCCGAACCAGTGGTAGCTGTACTATTTAATTGAATTAGAATTTGGAATCTGAATTCAAGCAATTTTCGAAAAAGTGTCTCTATGTTATTAGCTCAATTAATCTAACAAGGGTACAAAAAACGTGACGAAATCTAGCGATCTTAAAACATTATCGGACATTATATTATAAGTATATATAAAATATATGAAACATATATTTTAAATAGATGTTTCACTCCCACTAAGGTGATAACTTCAGCTAAGAAACATTTAATATTTTTTGTAATATTAGAAAAATCTAAACAAGCATTCTCTTTTAGACTCTTACAAAATTTATGATAGCTATTATTCTCAAGTTCTAACTGCATTCCTATCTAACATTTGCAGATAGCCACATAAAGTATTACCTTAATTGCAATCCAATTTGTTGTGTGCTTTATCGTACGTAGCGAAATTGTATTGTGGTAGGGACTGCACGTAGCATTATTGTTAATGCACAGCATCAACTGCATATTTGTTTTTTTTATTGTATAGCAGACAACGGAATAGGTGGGTTTTCTATAAAGTAAGAGACAATCATGCTACCGTCGGCGCATTGGTTGTGTTATATCGATGTCCTCACTCCCTCGGCCAAACAGTACAAATTTCATTTCACGCTGAGCCTTCTGTGAGCCCTTGGTATCACTCCAGACGAGGCGGCTCAATTAGTGCGTCAGCATGGCTCTTTCATCGGTGCAAGGGTTGTTTGTAGTTCAAGTTTGAACAACAACAATGCAAAGAAACGGGCTCACAGATTACTCAGTGCGAAACAGTACTTATATTGAGTTAGGGTCCTCCAGGACCTATCGGAAGCCCTTGAAATTATACCGCTTAAACGGCGTAAAAAGCCGGCAACACAAACAAAGCGCGGACTTACGACAAATGAGACCCTCCTGCTGCTTTGTCCGTTATACTATTTAAAAAAAGAAGATTTTTACGAAGTCGCAGACTTGTTTGCTATTCAGATATGGATTGAACAATTAGACTATAACTCAAAAGGCAAGAGCTAATATCCAAATTATTGAGAAAATACATCATAAATTGTGACGATAACAAAACCTCTGGTCATTTACATTGCTCCACAGCGGACTATTAAGTGTTTAATTTCTTATCTGATCAGAATATAGAAGACGTAATCTACATTATGCAAACGCTCTCAATAAATTAAATAAAAAGCTCAAAAGTAATTTCAAGTTGCCTTTTCCAGGTGTTGTGAAGATAGCCTTATTCAAATGGTCAAACTTTTTTATTTTATGCCTCTTCTGTAATCAATGTTTTAATATATTTCGCTTTGACTTTCTTTTTTGTGTAATGTGAATTAAATATGCTAGTTAAAATATATTAATGATTTCTCGAAGAATCAACATCAACACTGTTATGAGCAGTTTTATTAGAAAATCCGAAATTAAAAAAGTTCCAATTTAATAATTTACAAATTATGAATACATTAACAAACAAATTGAAATTGTTGGAGAATCCGTGACAATTCATACTAAACAGGATTTTCTCTTACACTCAAAAGGTTTTCCTACAATCCCCAAAGAGTTTTACATAAGCTTACATTTCAAATGTACCTGAAATTGAATTTTTAGCACTTGTGAGATATTTTGACATGAAATAACACAAGCCAAATTGGAAAGAATCTATTTGTGAATGTTTCTCTATATTTTATAGTTGAAATTTTTGATTGAATTAACATTAGAATTAAATTCATTTCAAATTTATAAAACTTCAATATTATATTGTCTATTCCTGTTTTAATAGACTATTAAAGTGCAGCCTTCACAAAAGAATTCATCCTGAAACATTATTTCCCTTGATCTGAAATGTTGCCAATAATTCGTTATACAAGATTTTTTTAATGCTTTTAAGAGGTTTTTCTAGTGCTTATTTCTAACTTAATTTGCTTACTGTTTTAATTAAAATATTTTTTGTTGTTTTTTTTAAGTAAACAACATCTATTTTATAAGTAAATTGTTGTTTGTAAAAAATGAGCAAAACTTAGGAAATTTATCCAGCCCCACAAGCTTTTAACGTTATTAACAATCTATCTTTACTACATTGCGGTCGATGTGTTCCATTCGCTGAAAAACGAATTCTTTTCAGACTATTTTCATTTTGGATATCTTTGGTAAATATTATGGTTATTTTATCTTAAAATTTCAAAGTAACTCTACATCTATATATAAATATAGTGACAAGATAAAAATGTATACTGAAATAAGAATATTTTTGTAATATAAAAACTATATTTAAAATACCTTCTTAAAGAAACATTCATTTTTTATGACCCATCCTAATTACAATTATCGGTAATATGACGTCTCGACGTAAGCCAACTTTAAGCCAAATGGATATAGGGGATGAGGCTTATGAGTACGCGGAATGGCTTATTCCAGATCCCATTACGTGACGTGCGGAAAGCAAATAAGTTCACCATTCTACTTGACATTAAGCCTGATGTAGTTACTGTCAACGTAGAATGGCAATTTCGCGGAATTGCGTATTATGTTGAAAACTCAGCAACGCGGGTCGTGTACAAAACACAAGAAATGCTTGTTATGAGAAATAGATTAAGAAAATCATTATTAATAAGAATAATATAATATTTACCTATTTATAAAATATACCATTATAATGTGTAGTTATTGAATGATTTTTACAGACGTCATGCCATCCAATCAAAAAAAATTAAGGCTCGTTCACAACCAGCACATTTGTATCGCAACGCTCTCTTCTCTTGAATATAGTGAGTTTTTGAAAAAAGCTATAATATGTAAAAATAAGATAGTTATCGAATAATAATTATATAAATTTAATATATAAAAGACCATATGAATATACGTAACTTCGCAATACAATAAATATCAACTAAATACGCATTTACGAATTTCCCAATCCTTGCACAAAAATAAATCGTTATCTTTTTTTATTACATTTAATATTGAAAAATATTTTGCTTGCCTGTATATTAGAATACATTAACTTAAACTCGTTTTATTTTTATTGACAACTTAAGGTCAGAATCAAAATTATACAGGAAAAGGTTGGCGCAATATTAATTTTATTATTTAAAGCAATGCTTGGTAATATTCGGTGGTTTATTATAATTATGCGAATTGATAGGGTTCTTGTATAAACACTAAATAATGGAAATTTGGATCGGGAGACCGCAAACAGTGACGCTGGGTCAACAGATAAATGGAATACTGCCTCTATATTGTATAGCATGTTATTAGGACGCAACACTTGTACCATAATGTTAGGTATACCTTTTGAAATTCCCGTTTGATGTCATAGACACTTTAACAAAACGCAGATGAAGATGGGATGAAATATCTTGAACATTACTCGGAAATAAGAGAAACTGTAATAACTATGCTACTTTACTTTTAATAAGCGCTACTAAAAAAGAATTAAAACATATTATAGCTCTGATAGTTGTTAATTTTTAAGGAGTGGTTACATAAACTGATATTTATTTTTAAATTTAAATATATAGATAATTTTATTATTTTTAATTTGAAATTTAATACTATTTTTGGTGGAACGGGTTATTTCCCGCAATTCGACATCTGAGCTCCTAAAAATATGTGTCTATGAAATTGCTTACTCGTGGGAGAGACATACTGTAGCATAAGCGATAGATAAGGAATTTAGGAGTGAAACAACGGGATCACAGAATACCAGATCGAGAGATCAGAGTTCGCGATCTTACACCGCTTGATCTTTAGCAGAACCACGTGCCACACTGTTTGTTATGGGATATATTCAGCTTTTATTATTAATTCTTAATCAATTTCCGTATATTTCTCTTGTTTTATTCGCATTCTCTTTCTCCTCATATTTTAAAAGAAATAGCATTAATAATATTAAAACCAGCATAATGCGACATTTCTAAGGGGTTTTTCAATATAATAGGCAATGAAATATGAGACTTTTAAAGTTTCATATTTGCAATTAGCATTTAATACAGAAATAAAGAGTTTCATTTGGTCTAAAGTTTTAACCGCAATAAATATAGAACGTGTTGAGAATTTCTAGGTGAACGTTTTAGTTGAATAACCAACTTAAAATACCTTTACCAATTACATTTTAAAATATTACATTATACCATTATTATACAATATACCATTATTATATTTCAAGATAAGAATTAAAGCTGTTATTATAAATTTTGTATTAATTAAACGAAGATGTGAACTAAACTTTGGTTACTCAACCTTCTCATGAAAAAGTTATTTAAAGAATTTCTATTGCAATCTAGTGAAGTGAAATATGGTTTTACTGGTAATACATCACGTTTAATGAATAAAGATCGATTTTAACTGCTAAAACTTATTGAAGAAAAACTGTCCCAAATACGTTGAAATTACATTAAAAGTTTTGGGATACATTTCTAAAGTTGTAAGTTTGGCGTGACCCGAGGGCGCGACAAGTCAGGATCCAATTAAAGTTGTCTACAACTTCGTCAATACTATATTGATGGGTATTTCTTAACCGCCTGTATTACTTAATAAAAACTTCCGGTTGGATAGACTCAAGAAATATATGCGATCCACTAATATTTATCATTATGATAAAGCTCTTTCACTAGTACTTTTGGCCAAGATTTGTACAGCAAAAGTATAACAAAATAAAGTAGAGTAAAGTAAAATTTTACTTTTAGAAACAATTGAACGAATAATAATAACGACAATGAAATAAAAAAATGAAGGAGTAGATAAAATATTTTAACTCTTATATTGTCTTAGTTCAATACACAATTGCACCTTTAAAGTCACTAAATAATAACAGATTCAAAGTTAGAACATTTTTTGTCGCCATTTCGTCAATGATAAACTTTATAAATGGCTATGAATAATTTACATTTAAATTCACCGCAAAGTTAAATATGAAAGGGTTTTGAATTATTACGAAATATAGAATTTGTTCTGTTTTAGTCGCTATTCCGATTCTCGGTTTCAAGGAATTAACATTATATATAGGACTTACTCATTTCAGATTTAAATTTTATGTCACTAAGATTTTGAATAATAATTGACCATTCACATGAATAATTGATATAAATATCATTTCACAGATTATATTACTATATCATTGCAATAAGGTTGATAAAAAATATGCATTAAAAACAAACTATTTACTGATCGATATGACCTACTAGATTCCTATATTGGTGTACAACTCTACTTATAAAAAAAACACTGTTAGGTCTCTGAACGACTCTTCTCATAGCATTTTACCCTTAGACTTAATTAGATGTGAGGATCAATAATTATCGTTTTCGACTTTAACAACACATATATAAATTATTTCAGCTATTAAACCAATCATTATAACCAACAGACATACAATTAGTACTTATTTATTAGTAAGGATATAAGTGTAACTCATATATTTTTATTTATTCTAAAGCGGACAACGGAGCAGGTGGGTCTCCCTATATGGTAAGAGAACACTGCGACCCATGAACAACCGCGCTACAGTCCGCGCATTGTTTATGTTGCCGGCTTTTAACGTCGCTTAAACGGGATTTTTAAGGGCCTCCGATATCCTCACTCACTCTGCGAAACACAGTAAAAGTACCGTTTCACGCTGAGTATTATGTGACCCCGTGGTTTCACTTCGGCCACATGAGCCGGCCCAATTAGTGCGACAGCATATGCTTCATCATGGCTCTCCTACGGGTGCGACAGTATTAAGACACTCGCCCGGCCACTGCCAAGCTCTTCCAGAGACCGAATAATTTATTATTGTCCGGACCGGGATTCAATACCCCTCGATTCATGGTACACTTCTATAAAACCATTAAGCTACGAGGCTCTCAAAAATATAGTGACTACAGTAATGATATTGAAAACGATTTACCTAAAATCCTATTTCATGTAATTCCCAAAGGAACTCAAACGACTTAGATAGCGAGGCGTCGGAAGCAAAACCAATATATAACCAATAATAATATATTGCCTTGTACCAAAGCCAAAGGTATTACGGTGTCGGTAAAAGCCAAAAACTATCATATTGCTTTATCTAATATTTTGTATCTCTCATCATGTACATGACTTCTACCTACTCGTGGGATAGTAATACCAGAGACTAGCAAAATAAATTATTCCCTTTACTAGTCTCTGGCAATATTTACTTTATTCATAGATAATTTTAAAGTTACAATCAGAATTACCAATCACGAGCTTTCATGATGCCCAAATATTAAGTATAGGTTCTGGGATTTGAATATGCAGACTTATTTCAAACATGTAATGGGTAGAATATACATTTTTTTATTTTAAACATACTCTTATTCCTTACACAATAATAGTATTAACACAAAATATATCAAAGTAAATTAATATGTACAGCTTAAGTTCATATATTTTGTATAAAATTTACAAGACCAAATGGTTGACGCAAAAACAGAAAACCCTCTAAGCTCATTTGAAATGACACCAAGTATAGTAATTACCATAAAAAGAGTAGAATGCTAAGCGTGAAAACCGTCCCGGATTCCCTTTATAAAATTCGATACAAATTGTATGCCACCTTTGACGAAGCAACAAAAATTCTTCGTTAGAACAAATTGGTACACACACTTAGAAGGACTCAAGTACTTGTATCTTATATTTTATAAGTTGTTCTATCTACGACTGTATGTTCGATATTTATGATAAAACTCTCGAATGAGTCGAAATGAATGACAAAGAACCACCAGGTAAGTATAAGATACCTCAGATATTATGTAATTTTTTATACAAATTAAGAGCCTCGTGGGCGTGGCCGATCGGTTCTGTAACCGGGTTCGAATTCCGATCTTTAAAAGTTATAATTTATTCGGCCTTGGAAAGGTTTGACAGTGAGTATTTTAACACTGTCTTACCTGCGAGAGAACTGAAGTATTTACTGGCTCATTAATTGAGCCATAAATTAGCATCAGCTCATTAATTTAACATCTATTTTGATATTTTCTTTAATGTTCGATTTGATAATAATTATATTATTATATTAAGAACATAAGATTGTTGAATATAGTTCTTTAAAATGTATGTGTGATTATTTGTATCTCAATAAATGTTTAATTTTGAAATAGTTTTTTTATTTTTGGGGTAAAAATAAAATTTATTATTATGTTACTCAAGCGGCATTTTTAGAGGGTCTCCGATATCCTCACTCACTCGGCGAAACACAGTACAAGTAACGTTTCACGTTGAGTATTCTGTGATCCCGTGGTATCACTTGGGACGAGCCGGCCCAATCAGTGCGGCTACATATGCTTCAGCATGGCTCTCCCATGGGTGAAAATATCTCTATAAATATAGCATGTAAATATAAAATATACATATAGCGACAGAAAAACTATGTATGTAAATATTATATCTGTGGTCTGGCAAACAAGGTCAATAAGTTATATACTTTGTCTATACGCAAATAGCGTTTGTAAATGTCCAATAAACATAGACTGCGGTAAAGTAAGGTCTAAATGCTGTCACAACTTTGTACGATATTACCTTACAATGTCAACGAGTTCTCATATTTAAGATACATTAGACCGTCGGTTGGTGGGCCAACTTTTAGTACAGGATTCGTTAATGGACTTAAAATACATATTTACATTTAATAGTATTATCAAAAGTAATATTTACTCTTTATACATCTACCTAATTTTAATTCGGAGTTATAGATCTATGAATTTAATTTTGTTTTATATGTATAATATATATTTCATCACATAATACTAAGTTACACACTGTAGTTTTAGGAATTATAATAGGTATATATTATTCTACATTAATCTTAATTAAAAGATACGCATGTGTTTGGTTCATAATGTGTCAAGTTGGAGGCATTCCTAAAATAATAGGTGTGGTTTAGTGTCGAGTAAGCTCCCTTGTCGACTTAATAAAAGACCCTTCCTTCCATTATAGTGTTTATGAAGCCCGTTAACTGTAACGATTTACGAATATATTTTATGGTTTTTACTTAGGCTCTAGTATTATAAGGGAATATTATTCTAATTAAGTAATTTGTGTAAAAATACTAGCTGATAACATTCTGTATAGAAAAGCTTTTTCCCTTTAAAAATAATTTCTTCTTCTCTTTAATTTCTTTAGAGTTTAACTTAACTTTAAATATTGTAAACCGTCTATGAAAATTAATTTCTATATTACATTACCTGTAACAACTTATTATATTTTAATATGAATGACGAGGTAGTATTTTGTAAAACTTAAACAAGGTCTAATTTCAAGTGTCAATATTTTTTAAACATTTTATCCTATAGATATTCCATTTCTTGTCTGTGACTTGAAACATCAAACATCATCAAAAATGTGACAGTGTGTCATAGAAGCAAAAAAAATATTGTCGTGATTAGCGTCAACTGTCAGACGTCAGCATTCGCTTATAAATTACAATTATGAATTAATCGTGGGTCCAGATAACTCACAGTAACATGTCCAATCACAGTAACCAAAAAATAATACGAACCTTGGGTCAGTAATTTTACAAGGCGTAACGGAATACCTGCTGCAAATCATGAAAATATCAGAGGTATATATTAACATTTTTATGAACATTATTTTCACTTATTTTAAAATTAATCAGAAATTGTCATTCTAAATAATTAATGAAATTGTTTGCAGCTTCCTGGTGATGAAGACGCTGGTGTAACTTGTCGAACCTATATTATTCAAAATGAAAGCCATACACTCGGAAACGCTTTAAAGTGTATTGTTGATAGATAGTAAGTTAACTCACATTCATTTTTAAATTAAAAAATAGTACATATTGACAAAAAATAATATTATTATGTAATTTCAATATTGTTTTTTTTTTCAGTGAAGATGTTGAATTTTGCGGGTACACTTTACCTCACCCTGCAGAATCTAAAATACACTTAAGAATACAAGCTAATAAAACTCCAGCTTTAGAAATACTACAAAGAGGTCTCAATGACTTGCAAAAGGTTTGCGATCATACCTTAGAATTATTTGAAAAAGAAGTAAAAGATTTCAATAAAACTTGAAAATATTTTATTTATTTTTTGTTATCCTTTCATATTTAATAAATCCCCAGATATACATAAGAAGTTAGCGATACGTATACCTTTAAACTTTATTTAATTTAGATATATGTAAAGGTTTCAATCTTATTTATTTTTTGTCAGTATATAATAATACATTTTTATATGGTAGTAGTGTTGATAAAGGTCCCATGGCATATCTAAATATACAAATAAAAATGTTAACAATGCTTGGATCAATGATGACAGCTGTAGCATTATTTTCTCCACATGACACAATCTCCCTTGGATAATATAGTAACATAAGGATCTGGTTGGACACAATTAAGATTTAAATTAAAAATAATTTTGAATACTGTGAAGATATAGATATTATACATTCTGTATTATTGTTAATTAATAGTGAGTAAATATGCTTAAAAATAGACTCAACTCAGTGGCATTAGCATTTTTCGTAGTAGTGGTAGCATTGTAACTACAGAGTTGATTAGGCTATATTAAAATGCTCATAATCTTCATTAATTTATGTGACTATATTTTAATTTCAAATAAATATCTTAGAACTTTCAATTTCAAAATATTGATCCCTCAAATATGATATTGTAAAATAAAACTAAATAGTAGCTTCCAGCAAAAGAAAAACCTTCATCATCATCATTTCAGTTGTAAAACATCCACTGCTGGACATAGGCCTTCCCCTTTGACTCCTTGAACAAAAACCTTAAAAAAGCCCAACTACATTACTGCGGACTGACTGACATCTACTTCAAAAATGTATGCAATGCTATCCTATAAACATAAGTATTTCCTCCTTATTGAATGTGGCTCCAATAATAATGACCCTAAGACTAACTCAATTTATTACCTCTAAAGGTATTTGTATTCTTACTCAGGCAATTCAACCAACAATAGTAAAAAATGCATACCCCCACTGCACAATACTTTGTTTTTAGGTATAATATAACATTATTAACCAACAGATATAATATAATAAATACAATTTAACTGTGCAGGTTTTAAAATCGCCTCGGACATTTGATAAGGTTTGACCAAATATTTCAATTAAAAAAGTTATTTAGAACACAGGCAGTGTTATAGAAACGTAAAATAAATGAGTTGTTTCCGAGAACCATATTCTAAGCCCCATGCTGTCAAAATATGTCATTCCGCCCTATAAATGAAGCTAGGTAGTGACATGCAATGGCTCCACCACAAAAAATTATAGTTGCATGTTAAAATAGCCATTTCTAATTCTCATAAATGTTGATATGACTTATATGAGACACAGTATAAAAAATTAAAGACAGCCAAGTTTCTTGACTGTTCTATTCAGATCTGGGCGTGTTCGTGATTTATCTAGAAGTGGCTATATGGTCCTTTCTGAAAAAAATATCTTGACATAACTGAAACAATGATGACAGCCTTATTTTGGCTGCATCATTGCAAAATCATCATTAATTAAATCATGCATTATACAAATAGCAAGAGATACTCTGAATGTAGTGGTTGTAAAATATGTATGCAGCTATATAATTGTCATGGCAAATACATACTCTGCTAGGTATAAAGAAATTGAATCATTCAACAAAATTTACTATGATTGTTGTTACTTATTGAAATTATTTTTTTGTTTTTATGTTATTGGTGTTACAGAAGGCCCTCTATGCAGAAGAGCAGCTCATATTCCTTCTAGAACCTACAAGTTGCAATGAACAGAGCACAACTCCAAATCACCTGCAATCAAAAGGGGTGGCTGAAATTTGGAGCTGAGGTGGCTCAAATGATACACCCTCAAAATGGACACTCAGGGCAGTTATAGAGAATACCCGTTACACCAATACCAAAATAATTTTGTTTTCTGAAGCAACGAAAGTTTAAATTATGGTTCAAATTTGTCTTTGCTATGATAAGCCAGAAGGCCTTAACCAGTAATATATATGCTAAGAGATTGAACAAAGGACCTGTAAGGTTAACACTGGTCTGTAAATCCCAACCTTTCTTAAATATTGCTTTTAAGTTGATAATTTAATTTACATGTTATTAAACATCAATAGGTGTTGCTACACATTAAAAAACTATTAAGTCCAAGCATTTATTTAAAACATTTTAAACTTTGAACTCTGAATATGGTGACTTGGTCAAAGGGATGTCTCTCCATAAGTCAGGAGTTAAGTAGGCATAGGTCTTTGCAATAGCTGCATAAGTGGCCTTTGCAAAGTTTCCAAGAGTACCAGTTGAGCCCCGGGCAGAAGTATAACAGTCTTCAACACCAGCCATTTGAAGTAGTTTCTTAGGAACTGGTGCAGATACAATACCAGTACCACGAGGAGCAGGAATTAACCTCACAGTAACTGAGCCACACTTGCCAGTGACCTGAAATTACAATGATAAATCATTAAGGTTTAATATAATACTTTCAAAGAAATATTAAAATTAACAAAAGAAATATCAGACGCATCAAGCTTCATAGGACAAACCTCAAGTGGATACCACGAATGAATAAAATAATTTTTCATCATTTATAAAAATGCATAAAATAGATACAATAAACACAACTAGAAATATGATCTTATAACAATTTACCTTGCAAGGAACTGTATGAGGTTTTCCTATTTTGTTTCCCCAGTAACCTCTTCGTACAGGTAAAACAGAGAGCTTGGCAAGGATAATTGCACCACGGATAGCAGTTGCTACTTCCTTGCTACATTTTACACCAAGACCTATGTGTCCATTATTGTCTCCAATTGCGACGAAAGCCTTGAAACGGGTTCTCTGACCAGCTCTGGTTTGTTTCTGTACTGGCATAATCTTTAACACTTCATCATTAAGCGATGCTCCCAAAAAGAAATCAATGATTTCAAACTCTTTAATGGGCAGAGAGAACAGATATATGCTCTCAAGCTTGTCGATCTTTCCCTCGCGAACAAGCCGGCCGAGCTTTGTAACAGGCACCCATTCTTTCTGATCTTCTTTCCCGCGGCCGCGGCCTCTACCGCGCCCACGACCACGCCCACGAGGCCCACCACGGCCTCTATCACCACCACGAGATCCAAAACCACTACGAAATCCGCCACGTCCACCGGCTGGAGCTGCGTCCGCCATTCTAAAATTAATAACTTTTAAATAAAAAATTTACAATGACAATCAGTATGTTTCTTCAGATATAATTTATCAGACGCAAAAGGCCATCACCGTGTAAACACTATGGTAGATACCACGAATGAATAAGTTTAAATTCTCATCATTAAACAACCACGTGGTTATAGGTTAACATAAAATTACTATTAAAAAATTCATACTGATGAATTTAATATTTTTTTCAAATAATATTATGAATATAGAGATTGTTCAATTAAATTATTAACCATGTAATAATAACTTGAAGAACACTTGTAATGTAAAATTTACTTACGTAGATACGTGGGCAAGATGAGACAGTCCAATTCAAAATGGTAGATTTAGCTTGTTCCATTTTAAAGAATAGTTGAGTGATAATCAGATCAATGACTATAGACTCACAAACTCATTCGCTTTGTAGTCTGTGATTTTTAAAAAAAATTTATTCGTATTCGAATTTAAAATCTTATTTTTTATTTTGTATTTATAAATATTTAAATAAATTATCATACTTAAGTTGGCTTCTGTCTTCAGAGATCTTTATTTTTAACTCTTATTAATTCTATTCGGTTTATTTTGATGATTGATTGATGATTAACTTTTGATGATTAATTGATCATTAAAACAGAAATTAATTCATTTAAGAAATAACAGCCATCTTTAATAACCTTTGATGAGAAAAAATAAAGTTGGGCTAAATTCATTGAGCTTATTTTTAAGAATATGTACATAGCTAGAGAGTAGAAAACACAGAGTACAAAAAAAATCTTTAAAACATCAATAGTCAATACATATGTAGAGTACTACCTCTTTAGGCCGGACAAATGATAATAGAGTATAGACTCCCGATTCACCATGGCGCACCATTTGCGTCAGATCTCCAGCCGAGCCAAAGGAACACACTCCGCCCACTGTTTAAAACGCGTCTACCTCTGCGCATGAAGATCTCTCGCTATAAGACATACGTGCGCCCTCACTTCACCTACGTGGCGTCGTTTTCCCTCTGCTAGAGACCCTACGCCGAAAGCAGCGCGTCGTTCTGAGTCAGACGGTCTGCTGAATATATATATATATTTTTTTGAAATGACTAACCGCTGTCGGCATAAGGCCTCTACAGCTTAGCGCGGACTTTTGGGGCGAGCCGTAGGCT